>CAUYPK010007231.1:0-14406 GCA_963574355.1 Loris lydekkerianus | reverse complement strand
TTCGCCAGTGTGCAAGTTCAAGTTTGAACCAAAGTTTCTGAGTGAGTTTACTTTTGTGGTATAGGATTGAGTTGGTCATTGTGGAGGATAGGTCTGAGAATATCCTGAAGAGCTGGTTTACTTATGGCAAATTTTTTCAACTTATGAATGTCATTGAAGTATTTAATTTCTCCATCATAAACAAAACTCAGATCTGTTGGATACAAGATCCTGGGTTGAAAGTTATTTTGCTTTGGGAGATTAAAAGTCGATGACCACCCTCTTCTGGTTTCAAAAGTTTCAGCAGAGAGATCTGCAGTCATTCTAATATTCTTCCCTTTGTACGTAATGGTTTTCTTTCACCTGGCAGCTTTGAGAATCTTCTCCTTCATATTAACTTTAGTGAAGCTAATTATGATGTGCCTGGGGGATGACTTATTGGGGTTGAATCATGCTGGGGTTCTGATGCTGTCTGCTATCTGAATTTTAGAATCTCTATGCATGTTTGGATAATTTTCTTTCATAATTTCATGCAGAAGGGACTCTGTGACCATTGAGGCCACTTAATTAGTTTCAGAAATTTCAGTTATTCGTATATTCGTCTTCTTCTAATTATCCCAGAGCTCTCAGAGAGAATGATTCATTTTTGCTCTCTATTCTTCTCCTCTTTGAGAGTTTGGGAGGATTCAAAGGCTTTATCTTCAATGTCAGAAATCCTTTCTTCTGCTTGGTCCATTCTGTTGCTGAGGGATTCTACTGTGTTTTTCATATCTTTGAGAGCTTCAAATTCTTGCCTGAGTGTGTTTTAAGTCTTTGGTGGTTTTGTCTTTTAAATCATTAAATTCTTGAGACAGCTTTTGAATTTTGCCTTGAATTTCTAATTCCATTTTTTAATCTTGTCTGCAATCCAAATTCTAAATTTGATTTCTGTCATCTCAGCCAGTTGTTTATGGATGGGATTTGCAATTACATCAGCCATATCTTTTCTTGAGGGGGTTGATCTATTCTGATTATTCAGGTTACCAGAGTTTTTCTGCTGATTTTGCCCCATTTTATTCCCTTTGATTTTTCCCTGGGTCTTTATTGAGGGCCCATACAGTGTTGTGGCCTGAGAAACTGGGGCCCTGTCTCGTGTGGTGTGGCTAAGCTGTTTTGTCTTGTTTTTAGCTGGTTTCTGTTTGACCCTAGTGTAACATTTACTCTGGGTTGAAGTCTCAGCTGTGGGAAAAAATCAGCAGTTAAGTCATCCTGCCCGCCCACCTCTGGCACCAATTGTTAAATGAAAATCAAACTTTCCTACAACCGCACACCCAGGTCACTGCCTGAAAAGTCCTCAGTCTATTGGTTCAGTTCAAAAGGTCCAAATCAGTTGTCTTGATCAGCACCTGTCTTGAGTGGGAGAGTTCAAGAGGTCTCTGGGAACTGGATCATAGGGGTCTGGTGACTACTGTGATATGGCTTACTCCAGTGCTCCATGGAGTCAGGAGGAGCCACCTAGCAAATATATCAGTCTGGGATGGTTGATGCCTCCTTCCCCACGTTGCCCCTCTGTCGGACCCAGTCACTGATTTCTCTGCAGATGGCTGACCCAGTTGCCTGTAGTGAACAGATACTCCAAGGGTTTGCACCTGCCTGAATTGCAAGCATATCTGCCAGACCTCTGATGTCTGCCGCTATCTAGCAGGACGAGGTAAGGCCTGACATCCTCAGGCACTTGATGAAGGTGGGGGGAGCGGTGTTCACTCAGGCTTAGCCCCACCCCTGATTGATGTTGCTAACAGAACAGAACGGAACAGAACAGAACAGAACAGAACAGAACAGAACAGAACAGAACAGAACAGAACAACATTGCTGGATTCTGTCTCTGTTTCTGCTAAAATCGCCTGCAGAGGGCAAGCTGTTTTGAGTTCAAACGTCTTTGCTGCTGGAGGTTTGTATTCGGTTACCTCTCTGAGTTGGCCCTGCCCTGGAAGCTTCCCAGGTTTGTTAGTAGTGTCAGGCAAATCCTTTACTCACGGGTGGCCTCTTCTGGTTGCCCAGGGAGACAGGGGGTGTGGCTTCAGAATATCCAGAAGTGAGCCATTTTGCTGTTAAAAAAAGAAGGCTGTTGATTCGCCTCCGGGAACCTCCACTCTGGTGTGGGCACCCAGCCGACCCTTCTCTCCTCGGTCCCGTGTCCCAGAGTTAGCACTGACCAGCTGCAGTTTATGCTCTGTCCACACCCCTTGAGAGATCACCCAAAAATCCGGACTCCTAGGGGACAGGCCTCCAGATCTGAGAGTAAGGGGGAAAGAGAGTGCTGGGGCCCAGTGCTGTAGGTAGTGAGCACACAGTTACACACAGTTTTATGCCCGCCTGCACTACTGCCAGAAGACAGCCGCTGCTCCATGTCTCAGGGAACCACAGCTCTGGAGCAGTTCCCTTCTAGCCGATGATCCTCTCCTCGCTTCTGCACCCCAGAGACAGCGCAGCTCAGGCACTGTCCACACCCCATGAGAAATCACCCAAGAATCTGGACACCTGGGGGATCCCCTAGTGAGAGTGGGAGGGGGTGCTGGGAGCTCAGCTTTGCAAACGGGGAAGCTACAGTTTCCTTTAGTTTTATACCTGGCTGAATTGCTTCCCAAGGAGGGCTGCTGCACTGTGACATGGGGAAGTGCCACTGAGGTGTGACTCCCCCTCAGCTGAGTGCCCTCTTCTCGCTTGCTTGCCTCAGAGTCAGCGCTGACCAGTCACAGCTTGGGGACTTTCCGCACCCCACGAGAAATCACCCAAGAATCTGGACTCCTTGGATGCAGGCCCCCAGCAACCCGAGTGAGAGTGGGGAGGAGTGCTGGGAGCTCAGCTCTGCAAACAGGGTAAATACAGTTTCACTCAGTTTTATTCCTGGCCATATTGCTGCCCAAAGAGGGCTGTTGCACTGCACCTCAGGGAAGTGCCGCCCTGGCGTGACTCCCCCTCAGCCGAGTGCCCTCTTTTCGCATGCATGCCTCAGAGTCTGCGCTGACCAGCCACAGGTCGGGCACTGTCCACACCCCTCGAGAAATCACCCAAGAATCCAAACTCCTGGGGGACATGCCTCCAGACCTCAATGTGAGTGGAAGGGTGTGCTGGGAGTTCAGGGTTGCCAGGAAATGATATTTGCAGTTTTATATAGTTTTATGCCTGGCAGGAGAATGCCATGGCACCCTAGTATGGGAGGTAGGTCCAGTTTTTAGGAGATCTCTCCCATGAAGTGTAGTGGGAAAGCCTGTAATTTCTGCCCGTTTGTTTGTTTGTGGGGCTCTTGAGCAGGTCCGATGGGGGAGCGGAGACTCCCATCCACTTGGTGATGGATTTTGTACCTTTTATTTGTGTCCTAGTGGTCGCAGCTTGCCTCAGTGGTGTTGAAGTGCATTCTTCAACCTCTCTTGGTGCAGCTCAAATCCACCAGGTTACTTACTAAATTATTGTCCCTTAACTCTCCTTCTGGATGGGAGCCTGTGTGGAAAGTTGGCTTTAGTCTGCCATCTTGTCTCCCCCTAAAAATCCATATGAGTGATTTTGAAAGGTACCTAGGGGCCAGGATTGAGCCACTGAGCAGAGCAGGGCTCTCATTGTTTGGCAGCAGGCTGAGTATAGTCATTGTGGGAAAGCTGCCTTATAGGATCAGCTCTCAGGTTCCTAGTGAAAAGCCAGTTATGATGTGCCTGATAAGCTGGGCAGCCACTGGTGGAAATATTTGAATGACACATGCTTTCCCGGGAAAACCAATACATGGCCAGGGGACACAGTTTGGAAATGTCGAGATGTGTTTATTAAGCAGGCTGAGGAGAGCATCAGCCTTCCAGCCCTCTGGGGATTGAGGACAAAGAAATCAGGAGGACGGGACCAGGTCTCCATGGTAAGAAATAGGCTTCCAGCCTCCATCTTATACAGCTGTATCAGCATCATGATCAGCATCTTACACCCCAGAAGATTACCCATTGCCCAGAAAATATATGGCAAGTATGACAAGACATATATATATATATATATATATATATATATATATATATATACTTTTCCTTTTTAATTTTTTTTCAACTTTTCCCCTAGATTTTTCTTTATCTTTATCTTATAATTATAATTTTTCTTTGTTTCCTTCTTTAATAGTAAGGGCTCCATTTTTACTAGCTTTTCTGCTCCTGTTATTCCATTTTTACTTCCAATTATATCCTTTAAGGTTTTTTTTTTTTATTTATATATATGTTTTTTTCTCTATTAGGTGGAGGTTGGGTCTTACATGTTCTTAGGCTGGCAAAAGGCTCCTGACATTGAGGGACTCACCCATTCCAGCCCTCCAGCGGCTGGGAATTGTGAGTGTGAGTGAAAACACCCTGTCATACAACACTATTACTCCTCTCTCTTTCTCTCTTTATGTTTATCTCTTCCCTTTGTCAATCTTACCTTTTACTCCCCCATTTCCCTTCTCTTTTCCTTTTTCAATATTTTTTCCATTCTATCTTTTAATTCTTCCCTTCCTTACAGTCTTTTACCAAAAGGGCACTTCAGTACCTTAGCTCAGTGGCAGAGTACCTTAAAGAGAAGGAGAAAGTGAAATAAAAAATTAGGGCAATAAAACACTCAAGAGGAAGAAAGAGTAGAAAAATTCTGGCATCATGAAAAAACAGAACAGAGTAACGACCCCAAAGGACCATGAGGTAGCTTCTGCACAGTATTCCACCTATAAAAAATTTTTAGAAATGAAAGAAGGGAAATTTAAAATATAGTGGGTAAAAACAATAAATAAAATTGCTGGGATTGTGGAAAACAACCAAAAGGAATTCCAAAAACATTAGCAAATAAGTGGTGAAGGATATGAAGAATATATAAAAAAAATATAGGGGAGCTTAAGGAATCAAAGCAGTCAATCAAGGAACTTAAGGATGTAGTAGAAGGTATCAATAACAGTTTACACAATGAAGAAGAAAGAATCTAAGGGCTGGGAGTCAAAGCTCTTGAGCTAACATAGGCAGTTAAAGAGGCAGAAAAGAAGAGAGAAAAGCAGAATGTTCACTGAGATAATTATGGGACTTCATGAAGCATACAAACATACAAATTATAGATATTTCAGAAGGGGAAGAAGAACACTCTAGAGGATTGGAGGTCATACTAGAGGATATCATAAATAAAAATTTTCCAGGTATTACCACACTTCTTTCCAAGGGATATTGAACCTCGGGTCATCTCAACTCAAACTGAGATTCTACATGACACATTGTCATGAATGTGTCCAAAGTCAAGATGAAGGAGAAAATTCTGCAAGCACCTAGGAATAAGTGCCAAATGAACTACAGGGGCAAATCCATCAGGGTGACACTGGACTTCTCAAGTGAAACTTTTCATATGAGAAAAGAATGCTCATTTACTTTTAACTTACTTAGACAAACAATTTCCAGCCCAGAATTCTATATCCTGTTAAGCTAAGCTTTAAAATTTATGGAGAAATCAAATCTTTTACTGATGAGCCAAACATTAAGGAAGTTTGCCACAAGACCAGCTCTACAGGAAATATTTAGACCTAATCTTCACACTGACCATCACAATGAACCACCAGAAAACTATATACTCAGAAACCAAAGGACAAAACCTACCTTCCACAATGATGCAAAAGATAAAACTAAGCATTGTACCTTCACAAAGTAAAATGAGTAGAATTTCCCCATACTTATCAATTCTCTCAATAAATGTGAGTGGTTTGAATTCACCACTGAAGAGGCATAGGCTAGAACATTAGATTAAAATGCACAAGCCATCTTTATATTGTCTGCAAGAAACACACCTAGCCTCAAAGGAAAAAGCAGGACTCAGGGTGAAGGGATGAAAAATATTTCAGTCAAATTGAAATTTGAAAAAAGGAGGGGTATAAACTTATTTTCAGATACAAGTGAATTTAAAGCAAGTAAAGTGAAAAAAGACAAAGTTAGACACTTCCTGTTTGTCAAGGGAATAACACAACAAGAAGACATTTTAATTTTAAATATTTATTCACTTAACTTAAATGCTTCCAGATTTATTAAACTGCCCTTATTTAGTCTGAGCAGTATAATATCCTATAACAATATAATAACAGGGAACTTTAATACTCCACTTACAGAGATGGACAGATCCTCTAAACAGAAACTAAATAAAGACACAAGAGACTTAAACATGAACTAAAACAACTGTATCTACTAGACATATACACCATCCCCAAAACTAAGGAATATACATTCTTCTTATTGGCCCATGGAACATTCTCCAAAATACATCATATCCTAAGACACAAAATTAACCTCAACAAAATCAAAAGAATTGAAATTATATCTTTTATCTTCTCAGATCATAAGGCAATAAAGGTGAAACTCAACTCCAACAAAAAATTTCATTCCCCTATGAAGGCATGAAAACTAAACTACTTTCTGCTGAACGATAATTCAGTCAAGGATACCTTTTTTTCCATTCTTGAGATACTTTACTAACAAGAATATGTTCCAGCTCCATCCATGTAAAGATGAAAGAGGTAAAGTCTCCATCTTTTTTTAAGGCTGCATAATATTCCATGGTGTACATATACCACAACTTATTAATCCACTCATGGATCGATGGGCACTTGGGCTTTTTCCATGATTTATCAATTGTGAATAGGGCTGCAATAAACATTCTGGTACAAATATCTTTGTTATGATGTGATTTTTGGTCTTCTGGATATATGCCTAATAGGGGAATTATAGGATTGAATGGCAGATCTATTTTTAGATCTCTAAGTGTTCTCCATATATCTTTCCAAAAGGAATGTATTAATTTGCATTCCAACCAGCAGTGTAGAAATGTTCCCTTTTCTCCACATCCATGCCAACATCTCTGGTCTTGGGATTTTGTGATATAGGCTAATCTTACTGGAGTTAGATGATATTTCAAAGTAGTTTTGATTTGCATTTCTCTGATGATTAAAGATGATGAGCATTTTTTCATATGCCTGTAGGCCATGTGCCTGTCTTCTTCAAAGAAGTTTCTCTTCAAATCAATGCTCAGCCTGTGATGGGATCACTTGTTCTTTTCTTGCTTATACATTGCTAATTTATGGCTTTCACATGAAAGCTATAACCCAGTTAAAACCTAAGAATAGGGGGAAGGCAGAAGGAAGGGGAGGGAGGGGAGAGGTGGGCAGAGGGAGGGGAGTTGGTGGGATTACACCTGCGGTGCATCTTACAAGGGTACATGTGAAACTTAGTAAATGTGGAATGTAAATGTCTTAGCACAATAACTAAGAAAAGGCCAGGAAGGCTATGTTAACCAGTGTGATAAAAATGTGTCAAACGGTCTATGAAACTAGTGTATGGTGCCCCAAGATCACATTAATGTACACAGCTATGATTTAATAAAAAAAATAAAAAAATAAAAAACAGATAATTCAGTCAAGGAAGAGATAAAGGAGGAAATCATTAACTTCCTGGTACAAAACAACGATGAAAACCCAACCAATGAAAACCTGTGGGACACTGCAGAAGTAGTTGCAAGAGGGAAATTTATCACATTACATGTCTCTTTCCAAAACAAAACAGAAGAGCTCATCAACAATCTAATGAATCAGACCAGGCCCAGTGACTCACACCTATAATCCTAGCATTCTGAGAATCCAAGGTGGGTGGATTTCCTGAGCTCATGGGTTTTAGACCAGCTGAGCTGAAGTGAGACCCTATCTCGAAAAATAGCCAGGCATTGATGCAGGTTCATGTAGTCCCAGCTACTTGGGAGGTTGAGGCAAGAGAACTGCTTGAGCTCAAGAGGTTGAGGTTGCTCTGAGTTATGACACAGTAACACTCTACTGAAGGTGACAAAGTGAAACTCTACCTCAAAAACAAAACAAAACATAAAATCCAATGAATCATCTTAAAGAAATGAAAGAGGAAGAGCAATCCAATCCCAAACCTAGCCGATGAAAAGAAATAACCAAAATTAAATCAGAAGTAAATGAAATTAAAAATAAATGAATCATTCAGAAAAGTAATAAAAAGTTGGTTCTTCAAAAAGATAAATAATATTGATAAATCATTGGTCAAGTTAACCAGAAATAGAACAGTAAAATGTTTAATAACCTGAATCAGAAATGAAAAGGGGGAAATAACAACTGATACCAAGAGACACAAAAGATTATTTCTCATTACTACTAAATCTTTAGACCCAGAAATTCCACAATGTGGAGGAAATGGACCAATACCTGGAATCATACCATCTCCCTAGACTTAAAAAATATATTTTTTGAACAGACCAGTATCAAGCACAGAAATAGAGGATACAATAAAAAAACTTATAACAAATAAAAACTTGGGACCAGATAGATTGCTTCATAGATATTCTACCAAAAATAATCCACAGATTCAATGCAATCCCCATTAAAATACCACACTCATATTTTAAACAACTGGAAAAAATAGTACTCTGTTTTGTATGGAACCAGAAAAAAAAAAAAAAAACAACCCTGCATAACAAAGACTATTCTTAGTAATAAAAAAAAATTCATATAAATCACCATACTAGACTTGAAGTTATATTACAAGTCCACAGTAATCAAAACCCCATGATATTTATACAAAAATAGAGACATAGACATATGAAATAGAATAGAAATCATAGAGATGAAACAAGTTTCTTCTTGCCATCTGATCTTTGAGAAACCAAACAAGGGCACATGGGAGGAAAGGAATCCCTATTCAAAAAATGGAACTGAGATAACTGGATAACCATATGTAAAAGACAGAAACTAGACCCACACCTTTCACCACTTACAAAAATTGACTAAAGATGAATAAAACATTTAAATCTAAGGCACAAAATAATTAAAATCTTTAAAGAAAGTGTTGTGAAAACTCTTGATGATGTTAGACTTGAAAAAATTTTATGACAAAGATTTTAGTGGCTATCATAACAAAAAAAATTTAAAAATGGGATTTAATTAAACTGAAAAACTTCTGCACAGTTAAGGACACAAAAAGTAAGCAATGAGACAACCTTCAGAATGGGAAAACATATATGCATGTTACAAATCTGAGAAAGAACTGGAATCTACAGAGAACTCAAATTAATCAACAAAATAGATAAAACAATCCCATCTATTACTGGATAAGAGATATGAACAGAACCTTCTTTGAAGTAGAAGACAAAGGGCTAAAAAACATGAAAAAATGCTCATGATCCCTGATCATCAGAAATGCAAATCAAAACCACCCTGAGATATCACTTAACCCCAGTTAGAATAGCCCACATCATGAAGTCTGAAAGCTGCAGATGCTGGTGCAGATGTGTAGAGAAGGGAAAACTTTAAACTGTTGGAAATGCAAACTAACACAACCCTTTTGGACAAAGAATCTTTAAAGAACTCAAATTAGACTTTCAATTTGATCCTGCAATCCCATTACTAGGCATCTGTCCAGAAGAAGAAAAGATAATTTATCCTAAGGACATTTGCACTAGACTGTTTGGAAACAACATAAATGTTCACCAACCCAGGAATGGATTAACAAGCTGTGGTATATGTATTCCATGGAATAGTATTTAAAAAGGTGGAGACTTTACATCTTTTGTATTAACCTGGATTGAGTTTGAACAACTTCCTCCTAATAAAGTATCACAGGAATGAAGAAGCAAGAATCCAATGTATTCAATTCTAACTCAAAGGCAGTAGATAATCTTATACAAGGTGGGGGGTAGGGGAAAGAGGGAGTGGGGAGAGGGGAAAAGGGAGGTCGATGGGGGTCACAATTATAAGAGGGACTTTACCTAACAAATGCAATCAGTGTAACCAAATTATTTGTTCCCTCAAGGAATCTTAAATAATAAAAAAGAATAGTGTTTTTTTTCAAAATTTGTTTCTGTACAAGTAAGCTATTCTTGCCAATTTTATTTGTTATTATTATTATTTCTTCTTTTTTTTTTTTTTGTAGCTTTTGGCTGGGGTCAGGTTTGAACCTGCCACCTCCAGTATGTAGGACCTGTGCCCTCCTCCTTTGAGGCACAGGTGCCGCCCTTCATGCCAATTTTAACTCTTCAAGGTGACTTTTGGAATAAGTAAATTTGTCTGAATACATCTAATAAAAAGGGAGTCAATTTGTCAAGTAGAGTATGAACAACTAATATTTAGATTTTCCTTAACCTTTTTTATTTATTTTATATATTGAATATTACTTCTACCTTCCCCTCTACAGACAGCTGTATATTGCCATTTGGAAGCCTCATAGCACTCTCAAATATGAGAAATTAAGAAACCCACATGACCAGTAAATGGATAATTAAACAAAATATGATGTATGCATATGATAAAGTACTATTTAGCCTTTAAAAGGAAGGTAATCCTGTTGCATAATACAAAATGGCTGACCCTTCAGAACATTACGCTAAGTAAAATAAACCAGTCACATGAAGAGAAATAGTGTATGATTTCATTTATGTGAGGTATCTAAAAGAGTCACATGAATAGAAACAAAAGGTAAAAGGGGGAAAATGCATAGTTGTCATTAAATGGGTCAAGAATTTCAGTTTTGCAAGATGTACTCTAAAATAATCCTTGAACATGTCAAATCAATTTTAATTCTGCTCCAAACTGAACTTTATACAAGCCATTATTATTTCTTGTGTGGTCTCCTAATCTGTCTCCCTCTCATTTTTTCTCCACTCTAATGCATTATTCTCACAGCATTCAATATCTTAAAAAAACAGCAGTAAATTCAGATATGTCATGTCACTGATTAAAATTCTTCTATGACTTCCTATTGCTCTTCAGATAAAGTTCATAATTTTTGACATGGTCTTTAAGGTTGTACACTTGCCTTATCTCCTGTCATTCTTTCTTTCAATTTTGACATTTCCCCCAGATGGGTTTCTTTTCATTTGTTCCAAAATGTCAAATTTGCTCAATCTCAAGGATTTCATTCATGGTGTTTCCTCTGTACTAGCTTCTTATGGAAAAAAGGAAAATTATGCTCATGTTTCTCTTCTCACCTCAAATGTAACTTCTTCAGATAGATTTCATTTAACCACTAAATATTGTTGTTTTTGTTTCATGTAACATATGTAGGAAAAGGCAAGCATATCATAAGTGGAAAGTTCAATGAATTTTCACAACACAAAAACAACTGTCTAAACTGCACCTAGGTCACAAAAGAGAAAATTCTTTGTATCTTACCTCAGCACAAACATCATCCTTAACAATACAGATTTAGCTTAATTTCAATTGTATGTAAGTGGAATAATGCCACAAATACTGTTTTGTGCATAGATTATGCTTCGTAACAGGTTGTGACATTCATACATATTGTTATTTTCCTTGTTATTTATTTTAGTTGCCATATAGGTTTTCACTAGATGAATAACCCAAAATGTACTAATCTATTCAGTCCACTCTAGATATACATTAGAAAAGACATTGTTTTAATATTAGCTTATAAGTCATGTTTCTAGCACACATTTACCATTATTGTGCACTGTTTGTGACCAACTATCTTCATTTCTGTTAATTAATTGATAAAGAGTGAAATTTCTAGGCCACAGAATATACTCTTGTTCAGTTATAATAATACTGTCATATACTTTTCTTAAGTGCTTTACAAATTGATATTTTCATAGTTTTTCTTTGATAGTTACATTTTTTTTACATCCTTAAAACACTTGCCATTATAGAATTTTTCATTTTTATAATTATTTTGTGTAGTAAAAATTTGCATTTTTCTATGAGTGGAATTGAACACCTTTTAATGTGCATATTAGTCATTAAAATGAACTTTTGCAAAGAAATTATTAGAATCATTTGCCTATATTTCTTTTGAGAGTAATGGTATGCATTGTTCTCTTTTAAATCATTTCTTTATTTTCATTATGATGTCCAAGAGATGTTTATATATTCTGAATATATGTCCTTGTTGGGTATGTGCATTAAAAATATCTTGCTATGCTAGATTTTTCACTCTTTAAATAGTTGTATTTTCATAAACAAAAGTTCTTAACTTAGGTCAATGCCTGTGGGTCAAAGGAGAAGGGCGCTGGCCCCATATGCCAGAGGTGGTGGGTTCAAACCCAGCCCTGGATGAAAACTAAACATAAAAAATCCTAACTTAAATTTAGTACAATTTATGTTTTCTGTTTGTTGTTTACCACATTTTCTGACCCTTTTTGAAAATTCTTTGCTTATATCTAATGTATGTGTACCTCTTATATTTTATAATAATTGAATTATTTTAGCTTTACACTTAGATTAACCATCCAACTAGAATTTGGTTTTGTATATGAGATTAAATAGTATTAAGAGTCTTCTTTTTGTTCAAAATGATATGCAATTTACTCAGAATAATTTATTAAGATGGCCATTTCTTCCCTACACAAGAATGTTACTTTGGCATGAATAGGTTGACTAATATACATGTGGGAATATTCTTAGATTCCATATTCTGTATTCCATATTTTATTTATAGTCTTGAACTAATACAACCCACTTCTTAATTTTATAATTTTAAAGTAAATCTTGATATATAAAATTTTCAATATTCTAGTTTTCTTCTTCTTAATCAAGATTGTCTTGTATATTATTAAGACTGTCAAATTATTCTTATTTTAAAAGCTGTAATTTTCTACAATACAATATGGTGACACATCTTTTAAATTTTTATCATTAAGTATGATATTTGCTATAGCATTTTGAAGATAATCCTTATCAGATTAAAAAAATTCCACTTTTTTCTCAATGCATTTCTGCCTTATGAATATGTCATTTAAAACTGTTTTTCTCTATTTTTCAAGATAAAGTAATTTTCTAATTTTTAATTGAGGTTACATCATCATTGAACTATTCGGTTAAACTCAATAGGTCATGTTGTACTATATCTTTCATACAGCATAACATTTGATTACTTAGTATAATATAGTTTTTAAAATTTTTACCTCCACACTAATAAAGGATAAGTTTTCTGGAATCTCCTTTTCTTGTTAGGTTTTGTGGTCAAGTCATACTGCCTCAAAAATAAAATGAGAAGAGGTCTACTTTTGTTTCTGTTATTTGAAAAAGTTTGTAGAATGCTTTGACTAAAAGGTTTGTAAAAAGTCATAATTGAAGCCATTTGAGACTAACATTTTTGGCCTCTTTGAGAGCCTCTTAATAGTAGAGATAATTCATTTCATAGACATGAAGGAGTCATATTTTTCTATTTCCTATAGTTCATAATTTGTTTTCTAGGTATTTACTCATCTATGTTGCTAGAATTATCAGTAAAATGTTCATAATATTGTCTTATTATCCTTTTCATATTTTACCCCTTTTTATTTCTGACATTTGTGACTTTCGCTTTCACTCTTTATTTACTAATTAATTACCAAAGTTTTATAAATTTTATATATAGTTTGAAGCAGCCATTGCTTTACTTATTCTGTATAAGAAAATGAGAATCTCACTAAGTCGCTAAAATAACTAACAATTTTTTCTCTCTCTTTCATGGGTTTGTGGGTTGGATCTATTTTCATGTTTGTGTTACTTAAGCTTAGTCCTGTCTGCAAGTTGGAATTGCTTTTGCTCCTTTTGTATGCTCATTTTTTAAAACTGGTAAATATTCTGGGCATTTTCTACTTGTGTCTGATTACAGAAGTGCAAGGAGGAGAAAAGTGCAGTGTGTCATTTTAATTGGAATAAGATGGTATCTCACTGTGGTTTTGGGTAACTCATTACAAAGGTTTTGAGATACACAAAAATCAAGGAATGTAAAATCCATATGGACATAAATAAATGAAACCCTTCCAGCAACACTGATAAGCTGAGTAAGTTAAAACTTGCCTAGTGAATCATAAAGTATGCTGTTGACTGTTCCTTAGAAGTGAAATAATGGACCTTAACAGAGTCTGTCTCAAAACTTTTATAGTGACCCACATAATTTTTATTTCTCTGAAAATTAGTGATGTTGAACATTTTTTCATATGTTTCTTGGCCAATTGTTTCTGATCTTTTGAAAAATGCCTATTCATGTTACTTCCCTAATATTTAATTTTTTTTATTGCTGAAATGTTTGAATTTCTTGTAGACTCTGGATACTAGTCCTGTGTCAAATATATAGCTTACAAATATTTTTTTCCAATCTATTGGTTTTTTATTAACGTTTTTTATTTTTTTCTGTTCTGAGGCTTTTTAGATTAATTAAGTCCTATTTGTCTATTTTTGCTTTTGTTTAATTTACTTTTAAGGTCTAAGTCATAAATTCTTTGACTAAGTTACTGTCCAGAAGAGTTTTTCCTAGGTTTTCCTTCAGTATTTCTATTTTATCAGGTCTTATAGATAAGCCTTTAACTCTTTTTTTTTTTTTTTTTTTTTTTTTTTTTAGGCAAACTAAATTTATTGCCCCAAGTATAATGCCAATGTGGCATCGCTTAAAGCAGCCACAAACCCTTAGGCAT
>CAUYPK010007225.1:0-21621 GCA_963574355.1 Loris lydekkerianus | reverse complement strand
CTGTCAGTTAGAGTTTCTCTTATAAATTGAGGTGCATTCTGCTTGGGTGCATAGATATTAATAATTGAAATCTCATCATATTTGTGTTACCCTTAACAAATATGAAGTGACCATTCTTGACTTTCCTTACTTTTGTTGGTTTAAAGCCTATTGTATCTGCAAATAGAATTGCAACACCTGCTTTTTTCTGATTACCATTTGCCTGAAATGTGGATGACTATTCTTTCACCCTGAGTCTGTATTTGTCTTTTAAGTTTAGATGTGACTCTTGTATGCAACAAATATCTGGCCAGAGTTTTTGTATCCAGTCAGCTAACCTGTGCCTCTTTAGAGGACAGTTTAAGCTGTTCACATTAATGGAGAATATTGACAAGTCTGGTGAAATTTTGGGCATCGAGTTTTTCAAAAGTCCAGTGGACATTTTTAATCCTTTCACCAGTGTGGAAGTTGGAGTTTGATCAAAAGTTTCTGAGTGAGTTTACTTTTGTGGTATAGGATTGGGTTGGTTATTATGGAGGATAGGTCTGAGAATATCCTGAAGAGTTGGTTTGGTTATGGTAAATTTCTTCAACCTATGAATGTCCTTAAAGTATTTAATTTCTCCATCATAAGTGAAACTCAGTTTAGCTGGATACAAGATCCGGGTTGAAAGTTATTTTGCTTTAGGAGATTAAAAAGTTGATGACCACCCTCTTCTGGCTTGAAAAGTTTCAGCAGAGAGATCTGCAGTCATTCTAATATTCTTCCTTTTGTACGTAATGGCTTTCTTTCGCCTGGCAGCTTTGAGAATTTTCTCCTTCATATTAACTTTAGTGAAGTTAATCATGATATGCCTGGGGGATGTCTTATTGGGGTTGAGTCATGCTGGTGTTTTGAAGCTGTCTGCTTTCTGAATTTCAGATTCTCTAGGCATGTCTGGAAAATTCTCTTTCATAATTTTATGCGGAAGGGCCTCTGTGCCCAACGAGGTTACTTCATCTGTTTCAGGAATTCCAATTATTCAGATATCGGCCTTCTTTGAATTATCCCAGAGCTCTCTGAGAGAATGATCCATTTTTGCTCTTCATTTCTCTTCCTCTTTGAGAGTTTGGGAGTGTTCAAAGGCTTTATCTTCAATGTCAAAAATCCTTTCTTCTGCTTGCTCCATTCTGTTGCTGAGGGATTCTACTGTATTTTTCACATCTTTGAGGGCTGCAAATTCTTGCTTCAGTGTGTCTAAGTGTTTGATGGTTTTGTCTTTAAATTTGTTAAATTCTTGAGACAACTTTTGAATTTCTCTGTGAATTCCTAATTCCACTTTATTAATCTTGTCTGCAATCCAAATTCTGAATTTGATTTCTGACATCTCAGCCAGTTTTTTATGAATGGGATCTTCAATTACATCTGCCATATCTTTCCTTGGGGGGTTTTATCTATTCTGGTTATTCATGGTACCAGAGTTTTTCAACTGTTTCCACCCCATGGTTATTTTATTCCCTTTGATTTTTCCCCTGAGGTTTTGTCGAGGGCCTGTACAGTGTTGTGGCCTGATAAACTGGGGCCCTGTCTGGTGTTGTGGGGCTAAGTGATTCTGTCTTGTTTTCAGCTGGTTTCTGTTCAACCCTAGTGAAACATTTTCTCTGAGTTGAAGTCTCAGCTGTGAAGAAAAACCAGCAATTAAGTCACCCTGCCCACCATTGGCAACAATTGGAAAAGGAAAATCAAACCTTCCTACAACTGCACACCCAGGGCACCACCTGAAAAGTCCTCAGTCTATTGGTTCAGTTCAAAAGGTCCAAATCAATTGTCTCAGTCGGCACCTGTCTTGGGTGGGAGGGTTCAAGAGGTCTCTGGGAACTGGATCACAGGGGTCTGGTGAGTACTCTGATATGCTTTGCTCCAGTGCTGCATGGAGTCAGGAGGAGCCACCCAGCAAATAGATCAGTCTGGAAAGGTTGATGCCTACTTCCCCACCTTGCCCCTCTGTCGGACCCAGTCACTGATATCCCTGCAGATGGCTGACCCAGTTGCCTGTAGTGAACAGATACTCCAGGGGTTTGCACCTGCCTGAATCGCAAGAAAATCTGCCAGGCCTCTGTACTCTGCCACTATCTAGCAGGAGGAGGTGAGGACTGACATCCTCAAGTGCTTGATGAAGGTTGGGGGATGTTCACGCAGGTCCAGCCCCACCCCTGATTGATTTACTGACAGAATCAAACAGAACAATTTTGTGGGATTCTGTCTCTGTTCCTGCTAAATTTGCCAGCAGAAGAGAAGCTGTTCTGAGTTCCAAGGTCCTGTCTTTGCTGCTGGAGGTTTGTATTCAGTTACCTCTCTGAGTCAGCCCCGCCCTGGAATCTTCCTGGGTTTGTGAGTCACCTCAGGCAAATCCTTTACTCATGGGTGTCTTCTGGTTGCCCAGGGAGACAGGGGGTATGGCTTCAGAATATCCAGGAGTGAGCCATTTTGCTGTTAAAAAAAGAGGTTGTTTATCTGCCTCTGGGAACCACTACTCTGGTGTGGCTCCCTCCCAGCCAACCCTTCTCTCCTTGCTCCCGCACCCCAGAGTCAGCACTGACCAGCCACAGTTCATGCACTGTCCACACCTCTTGAGAGATCAACCAAAAATCCGGACTCCTGGGAGACAAGCCTCCAGATCTCAGAGTGAGGGCAGAGGAGAGGGCTGGTAGCCCAGAGCTGCAGGTAGTCAGCACACACAGTTCCACACAATTTTATGCCTGGCCACACCACTGCCAGAAGACAGCTGCCACTCCGCGTCCCAGGGAACCATCGCTCTGGAGCGGTTCCCTCCCAGCTGACCATCCTCTCCTCGCTCCTGTGCCCCAGAGTCATCGCAGCTCAGGCACTGTCCACACCCCATAAGAAATCACCCAAGAATCCGGACTCCTGGGGGACAGGCCTCCAGACCCCAAAGTGAGAGTGGAGGGGAGTGCTGGGAGCTCAGCTTTGCAAGCAGCGAAGATACACAGTTTCACACAGTTTTATGCCTGGCCATATTGCTGTCCAAGGAGGGCTGCTGCACCACACCTCAGGGAAGCGCCGCCCTGGTGTGGCTCCCCCTCAGCCTACTGTCCTCTCCTCGCTCCCGTGCCCTGTAGTCAGCACTGACCAGCTGCAGCTCGGGCACTGTCCACACCCCTCGAGAAATCACCTAATAATCCGAATTCCTGGGGGACAGTCCTCCAGACTTCAGTGTGAGTGGAGGGGAGTGTTGGGAGTTCAGGGTTGCAGGCAAAGAATATTTACAGTTTTATACAGTTTTATGCCTGGCAGGAGAATGCCATGGTACCCTAGTAGGGGAGGTAGGTTCAGTTTTTAGAAGGTCTCTCCCATGGAGTGTAGTGGGAGAGCCTTTGATTTCTGCCCGTTTGTTTGTTTGTGGGGCTCTTGAACCAGTCTCATGAGGGAGGGGGGAACTCCCGTCTGCTTGGTGATGGATTTTGTACCTTTTGTTTGCATCCTTGTGGTTGGAGCTCACCTCAGCGGGATTGAGGTGCGTTCTTCAACCTTCTGTCTTGGTGCATCTCAAATCCACCAGGTTACTTGCTATGTTTTCGTTCCTTAGCTCTCCTTCTGGATGGGAGCCTCTGTGGAAAGCTGGCTTCAGTCTGACATCTTGTCTCCCAGTCCTGTTCCTTATATCCTTGATGTAGGATTTCTTTAGTTTTTTATAGATAATTACTTTCATACTTAATAAAATACATTTTTACTTGGTTTCTTACACAACACCTTAAATTACATGTTTCCCTTCATCTCCTTGGAACTGATAAATTTCTTTTCTAGTATTTTCTGTTGGTGGCAACTCTACACATTTTATTGCCCAGATCAGAAAAATGTGGCACTCCCTCTCTGTCATTCTCTATTTTGGATTCATAACCAAATGTTACCAACTCTCTATCTTAAAAATACCCCACACTCATCTCCTCTTCTGCGCTCTCCCTGTCATTGTCTTCAGATGGTTGTCATTTCGTCCCTGGATTATGAAAATCATATTCTGACTGGTTTCATTTGTCACTTTCCAACCTGCCCTTCATATTACCACTGGATCGCCTAAAGGCAAAAGTGGAACATTAAATAATTTTGAACAAAAATTATTCAATTTGTTAAAAAAAAAAGAATTTTTGTTCAAAATTATTTAATGTCCCACTTTGTCCTTTAGAATAAAACACAAACTCTTTACTGCAATTCCTAAATTCTCCGTGCGCTGGTCCCCATTGAGGAAATATTCAAAATCAACTTGAGCTGAAAACAAATTCCATATAACTTAGCAAAATGAAAAGCTGTAACAGCTTCTGTGCAATAATCCTGGTCCAAATTTCCCTAACTGCAGCACAACTAAGAGTTTTACACTTTAGCATGGCTAAGATGGTTGGAATAATCTTATTCCCATTATCAAGAGGGCCAGTAATTACATAATTACATACTCAGTTTGAAAAAAAAAAACTTTGCCAAGATATTCACATTTCTTTTGGCTCTAAATCTATTTAGGTTATATGAGGCAAAAAGACCCATCACCCTAAGGGAAAATTTGTCTTAATCATGTTTATGTAGATTATAGAAGATTAGGCTTCATTTGATGAAATGTCAATGATTGAAATAAAACAATTATTCAACTCAAGAGTCTCTTCATTACTAATCCCTTATGCTGGCTCTGAAGTCAGTAATGATCCATTCTTCTTTTGTGTTCTGAAAGCCCTTTTAACCTCACATTGCTTTGCAGTTAATTTTTTTCTGCATCTGTTTATACAAAAAAGTTGAAAGTTTTGAGGCCAAGATACTTTAGTATTTGCCCATAGTGTTTCATGCAGAATCTGGCTACATAATGAAACTTATAAATATGAACCAAGTTCATGCCAAGACTAAAATCATAAGAGTGTAGACATAGACTGCTATAAACTTGAACATTATAGAATTCCAGCTTTGGAACTTTTGGAATGTTATTGCATGTCTCCCTGGTCCCCAAACCCAGAGTCACATGAATTATTATTATTAATGCAAATGCCATGTTTAGAAATGCAAGACCATAAAAAAACAGTTTCCAGTATGTGTACTACTTAGAACTTGGTCCTTGTCTATATTTAAGTCATTTTTACTGAGGTTTTTATGGATCTGTTTATATTTTATCTTATATTATATTTTACTAACAATGCCAGTACTCTTGTTTTTCTATCATCTTTTTTTTATTAAGACTTTTGTACATAGATCATAAATACATTTACGCCAATTTCAGTGTGTTTATTATTTGTACATATTGGAGTGCTTACATCCTACTAATCAATATAGCTTTCACCTCATTTACCCAATTATAGCATTAGGACATTTGTGTTCTACACATGATAGATCCAACTTGTACTTGCAATGTGCCCCATAGTTGTGATCCCCCTCCTATCTCCTACTCCCTCCCACTCCCTCTGCATCCCTCTCCCTCCCCTTCCCTCCTTCATCCAAGGCTAAAGTTGTGTTTCATTTTTTATATGCTGGTGTGAGTTATTATAAATTGGTTTTACAGTAGTACTGAGTACATTGGTTACTTTTTTCCCCATTCCTGAGATACTTTACTAAGAAGAATATTTTCCAGCTCCATCCACATAAACATAAAAGAGGTAAAGTCACCATTTTTTTTTTTTACTGCTGCATAGTATTCCATGGTATACATATACCACAATTTATTAATCCATTCATGGGTTGAGGGCACTTGGGCTTCTTCTATGACTTGGAATTGAGCTACAATGAACAAAATGGTGCAAATATCTTTATTGCCAAATGATTTTTGGTATTTTGGATATACACCTAGAAGAGGAATTGCAGTATCAAATGGCAGGTCTACATCTAACTCCAGTAAGAGTAGCCACATCACAAAATCCCAAAACAACAGATGTTGGCGTGGATATGGAGAAAAAGGAACTGCTGGTGGGAATGCAAGCTAGTATGTTCCTTTTGGAAGGAAGTTTGGAAAACCCTCTTGTTTTTCTATCATCTTGGACCTGAGGTATTTTATTTTGGTTTGTTATTATTTTTCATTGTTTGCCATCATTGGCTTAATTTTGAATATAAAAAATATTTTGTTTTTTCTTGTTTTTCATTTTGTCTAACACTAACTATGTATATTAAATTAAGTCAAATTTTTACATACGGGTGCAGAAAAATTTTACTAAACAATTTAAAATACATTTTGCATGTGGCCAACATATTCAAAATATTCATTGGCTTTTTACTTTAATCTTGGATTAAAAAAAGGCTTCTTATTAACAGATGCCTGATCTTCACATATGGTTTGTGAGGAGAGATCACAAATGACTAATACCAAGTTGTTTATTACTTCCATCCCTTCTGGAAACTTTGATGAATATAAAGTTAAATTATGAGACTATTGTAGCTTTCTCAAGAGTAAGCAATTTATATTATAGTGCAAAAAATAAATTATGCAAATGTATTTGAGGCATAGTACCATGCTAGATTTGTCCTATACTCATTTCTTACCTACATGAAAATCCTCTTTGATAAATTCAACTGTTAAAGCCACAGAAATGGAACTTCTATACCCTGTTTTCAGGCATATTAACCGAGTAGGAAAGGTCTACTTCTCACTGAGGAGACCCATCAAACACGATGTTGGAAGCTCTTCTCTATACACTTACTTGGGGACCAGAGGTGACACCAGGTCGTAACAGGATTTGAAACATGGCAGCAGCAGGGGAAGAGAAGAACTGGAGATTTTTACAATGGCTCCTAATCTGTCAGCCCAGAAGTGACACCAGTTACTTTCCCTCACAGAGCATTGACCCAAGCTAGTCACATCTCACCACCAAACTGCAAGGAGGCAGGACATACAGAGTCTGACAGAGGAGCATCCAGTTGAGAGATCTGTCCTCATGACAGGAATGTGAGAGCGGTTGTCTATATGGGTAGTATTGTATTTAAATCCAAGGGACTGTGAGATCACCAGAAACTGAATGGAGTTAGAGAAGAAGAACGATCGAGCTGTGAGGTATTGCAACGTTGAAAGGTATGGGAGAGGATGAAAGGACAGACTGGCCAGGGCTCTTGCACGAGGTAAGAGGGAAGCCAGGAAACGTGGGTGTCCTGGAATTTAACTGGAAGGAGAGTAATAAGGGGGAAGAAAGGAAGGACTGTGACAAATGCTGCTGCTGTTTCCAGTAAGATAAGGACTGAGAACTGACCATGCCTTGGCTGGCAGCTTGTCGGTGCTCTGCGAGTTTTGGAGGTATGATGAGTGATGGGGCAGGACCTGGGAGGAGGAACTGGAAACAACGGGGGTGGGCTTAGCAACTCTTTGGGGAAAATTTAATATAAAGGGTGAGAGAAAATGGAATGGCTGAAAAAAGCAGGAAGAGGAATTGAGAACAAAGCTTTTTAAAATAGAAAAAATGCTAGCACATGTGAATGTGAAAGGACCAAGAGGGGAAATGGATGACGCAGGAGAGAGAGGTGAATGTTTCTAATTTGAGGTTCTTGAGCAAGAGGGAGAAGATGCCTCTACTGCACAAATGGAAGAATTGGTTGGCTTTAGCCGGGAGGATGGGGAGCTCATCTCTAGTGACCAACAAGAAGGCAGCATTAAGGGGTGAGATGTGGCAGAATTAAATGTGGAGAAGCTTGTGTGTAGGTGTCTATGGAAGCTGTGTCTCAGATGTGAAATGAACACCAAATACAGTGAAGTCTAAACTAATAGATGAGTATACCTTATTAATTTGCTATTAGCTTTTAATAGCTTAGTGTTAGCAAAAACTAAGGCTTCCAGTGAAAAGTCCACAGGAAGCTGGCAGTTCAGGTTGATCTGGATGCAGATACAGCCTGTCTATAGACTTCCACTGTAGAAAAGTAAGCGAGCTTTTTGGATAAATGACATCTGCAGAGGGTATTCACCAGAGGGACATGAGGAGAGTGAGGAGTACCCTGTTATTCTTATGGAGAGATGAATTTGGAATTGAGGTGGTGCAGTCCTACACCTCTGGTGCTGGACTGCTTCACATAGCTGTTGGCCCACAAGTTAACCTAGAGCCAGTAGTTACTATAATCTGGAAACTCAGTCACTTGGATCTCATTTCAATGTGTCACTTCTCGGCAAGCAGCAGCCATTCTCACTGGCCAGAGCTTTGGGAATCTGAGGGCTACATTTAGAAGAATTGTATCCTTCAAATTATGCCATTTAAATTTTTACCAGGTGACAATTGCATTCTGTTCTGTAATAATATTTAATACCTTCCTAACATGGAGTAAAATTAACTCACCCAGGCCCACAGTGCTACCCAGGATCTTAATAGACCACTACTGGCATTTTTGTTGCTTTGGGAATTGTCCGTTCCTTTTGGGACAAAACCGAACTATGGGGAGATTTGGTGTGTGTGTGTGTGTGTGTGTGTATTTTCCTGGTTAATCCCAGCTGGCAATGATTGACTAGTTAACTCTATGAATCATTGGAACTTTTCTAACATTTTGGAAATATGAAAACTGTTTGTTTTAAATTACTATATGCTATATCCTGAAGCTGGTGTGTTCTGGAAAATCAAGCCATTTATGCTTCTATAGTTCCTACACATGTCCAATGAATACTGCTAATCACCAGAAGCACAGAACTGTCCAGAGAATTCCTGTACTGTAGAGGAGTGGAGGGAAGGATTTTAGAGGTAGGGTGGTAGGAAGCCCATTATTATCATCAGTGCTGCCCAAAGAGCAGAAGAGATTGCGAAATGGAATTGCCAGTGGATCCTCTCTCTGGTCTATCAGCAATTATTATTATTTTTTTTAATGAAAAACACAAGTCTTTTTTGTATTTCAGGAAATTATGGTGCTGCAAACATTTTGGTTGCATAGATTGGTTTCATACCATTTGAGTCAAAGTTATAAGTGTGCCTGTTGCCCAGAGCACATTGTACCTGTTAGGTGTGAATTTACCTCCTGCCCCCTCCCATGCATAACTAGCACTTTCCTGATGTCTGTATAGGTTGAATTTAAAGATTTGAAAATAAACACATTCTGGGCTGTGACTTTTTTCTGGACAACTTGCTATCTCACCTCATTCTACCTTTTGCCTCTTGAAAATTTATTGAAAAGTCTTATTTACTAATAGTTCATGTCCAATTCCTCTTGTTTTTGTGCTTTTGTGATTTTATGTATAACTCTTTTCCTTCTTTCTTTCCTCCTGCCCTCCCTTCTCTCCCTCCCTTTCTCTCTGTCTCTTTTTCACTTTCTTTCTCTCTCTTTCTCTTTCCTCCTCCCTCCCTCCCTTTCTTCCTCCCTTCTTTCCTTCCTTCCTCCCTTCCCTCTTTTTTTTTTTTTTTGTACAGAGGAAGTCTTGCTATGTTGCTCAGTCTGAGTTTGAACTCCTGACCACAAGTGATCCTTCAGCTTCGGGCTCTTAAAGTGCTACTCAGCCAAACTTCTTCATCTAGAATCTAGCGAAGGAAAGAGGATGAATGAATATGCTTAGTCAACCACCTTGCACCAGAGACTCCTTCTTAACTTGATTTTTTTCTAATATATGTACAACAAAAGAAATGTGTTGTATCAACAATTGTCTAGCTAGACTTTCATATTTACAATAATTAATTACTGAAACTATATTATATACCCTTTTTCTTTTTGTTTCTGCAGGTTAACAATATATTACTACTTTAAATTTAGAAAGGAAAATGTTCTAATTCAAAACTCTCTGAGCTAGCAATTTGGAAGGCAAACACAGTTTGGGAAATTTAAAGCGGTATTCAAAAACTGACCACCAATTTTAATTTTATCTTTTTATTTTTGTCATTCTTAAAAAATATTGAAATGAAAAACATTTTCTCTTATTGACATGATATCTTTATTACTTATTTACTTTCCTTTTCCCGTTAAAGTTTATAATATACCAAGCAGGCAATTCCTTGTTTTGATATCTTCATCTGCCCTTCAGGATAAGATAGTAACATGCTTTCCTCTTGCCTCTGCCTTCTGTAAAGCCTGGTTTACAGTTTTCATAACTCTTTGGAACAAGTTACTATACAACATAAACATATATTCCTGTTTATTCAGAGTGACAGTTTTGTTATTGTTATATTATAAAAACAATCGTGTTTCTAAATAAAATCTACCCATAAATTAAAACTCAGAGATCAACTTCACTGTAAATGTATACATAAATTATGGTCCCAGGAATTTTGTGTCTCAAGATTCCATGAAACAGTTGCCTCCCCTACAGGCAATGTCTGCATGATTCATTTTATTAAGTATGTAAAATTTGTGTCTCCCTGTTCTCTTACTCATCCCTAACAGCACAATCATTACCACTTTGTGAGCGCAGGGAATGCCTGGATCCATGGGCGGGCCAGACTGCTTTGTCTTGAACTGAAGGTACCCTCTAAAAAATCAGATTTCAAAAAAAGAGAGATAGTGTAGCTCCATGGTTAAGGGGGTCTGATTTGGAGGCCAGGCAGTGAGTGCCAATTCTGGTTCAGTCCCTTTCTGGCTGGGTGACCCTGGACACTTAACTTATTCTCTTGAGGCCTGTGAAATAGGAATAGTGAGAGTACCTATCTCATAGAGGTGCCAAGAGGCTAGAACACAGCAACGCATGGAAAACAGCAAAATGCCCATAATGTTAAGTACATATTAGGTGTTATTTGTTTGTAGTCTTACTAAATTGTTCAGGATTCAGAAATATTAATGCTGCCCCAGTACACAGATGTACCTACAAATGAATTTCTCCTTAAGTTTTTGAAGATCTAAAATTCGTTCTGGGGACAGCTTTTTATCATGAGCAACTTTTCCCTGTTTCACTTTATAGGCATGTGTTTTAGGAGTTGTTTGTTCAGTGTGCAGATAGAACTATTCAATCCAACTTTTACCTTTCCCTCAAGTGGGATGTTTGTATACTTATTCACATCTAAATCCCTGTTTTGATTCAGAAAACTTCAGGGGCTTAACAGAAAGCTTTAGTTTCATAAAGCAGGAGCTGTCAAGTTCATCCTGATTAACTCCCACCTCACATAACACACTAATCTTTACATTTCTTTTCTTTCTTTCTTTCTTTTTTTTTTAGTGACAGAGTCTTATTTTATCACCCTCGGTAGAGTGCTATGGCATCATAAGTCACAGCAAACTCCAACTCCTAGGCTTAGGTGATTCTCTTGCCTCAGCCTCCCAAGTAGCTGGGACTATAGGCACCCACCACAATGCCCGGCTATTTTTTGTTGCAGTTTGGCTGAGGCCAGGTTTGAACCGGCCACCCTTGGTACATGGGGCCAGTGCCCTACTCACTGAACTACAGGTGCTACTCCTAATCTTTACATTTCTAAGAGGGAAGCTCATGTGCCCCTAACAAGATAAATAAGAGAAGATGCATTTGTGGTGGGGAGAAATACTAAAGACTCAATTTTAGTACTGGCTCTGCCACTAATGTTCTTTTAAGTCAAGACATATTTATCCTGTACTATGTGTCAGGAACTGGAAGAGAGAGACAAATAAATACCATCCCCTGGGAAACACACAGCTTGGTTAGGAAGGCTGGCCAAGTACAATCTGTCTGCGACGATATGTATACAATGTGACAGAACATTTGCCACCAGAAGGGGCGTGGGGACAGGATACTCACAGCAGCCTCAAACTCCCAGGCTCAAGTGATCCTCTTGCCTGAGCCTCACAAATAGCTGGAACTACAGGTGCCTGCCACAATGCCTGGCTAGTATTTTTCTATTTTTTAGTAGTGATGGGGTCTCCTCTTGTTCAGGCTGGTCTCCCTGAGTTCAGGCCATCCACCTGCCTCGGCCTCCCACAGGGTTAGGATTATAGGCATGAGCCTTACCAGGAGGGAACTCTATGAGAACAACAACAATGACAACAAAAATAAAAACAAATTAAAATTAAGTGCCTGGCTTTGGAGGAAACTGTGAAGGACTCTGCTGTTCCAGTTTACATGTCTTTGCTACCAGATCTTGGGGAAAAGTAGAAATGTGCTGGGAGTCAAGAGATGCTCTTGAGGTTGCTCAAAGAGGTTGCTCTCTGGACACTTCCAGGGGGCAGTGGAGGGTACAGGGTATGAGGGCTGGAAGGGGAAGTCGCCAGTGGTGGGGTAGGCAGAGATGGGATCAGGAAGGGCCTAACACACCCAACACACCTGCACTTTCCTTCCCCCAGGATTCTATCTGGAGATTATGGGAAACAATTGAGGTATTTTTTCTCTCTTTAAAAAATATTTAATTGTGGTAAAATAGACATAATAAAAACTTAACATCTTAACCATTTTAGGTGTACAGTTCAGCAGCGTTAAGTATGTTCACATTGTTGCGCCATCTTCAGAATTCTTTTCATCTTGAAGAACTGAAACTCTACACCTATTAAAAAACTCCCTTTTAGAGAGGGGAGGAGGGTGGCTGGGTGGTGGGATTACACCTATGGTGCATCTTACAAGGGTACATGTGAAACTTACTAAATGTAGAATATACCGTATATACTCGAGTATAAGCCGAGTTTTTTCAGCACAAAATTTGTGCCGAAAAACCCGAACTCGGCACAAATTTTGTGCCAAAAAAATTCGGCTTATACTAGAGTATATATGGTAAATGTCTTAACACAATAACTAAGAAAATGCCAGGAAGGCTATCTTAACCAGTGTGATGAGAATACTTCAAATTGTATGTAAAACCAGCACATGCTGCCCCATGATTGCATTAATGTACACAGCTATGATTTAATTTAAATAAAAAGAAAACAAAAACCAAAAAGAACTCCCTTTTCCCATTGCTTCTTTCCAGCCCCTGAGAATCACCATTCTACTTTGTCTCTGTGAATTTGCCTCCTCTTGGTACCTGGTGTAAGTGGGATCACACAGTACTTGCCAATAAAGCCACCCTCTCCAAGCTGAGTGATCACAGTGCGCTTCATAGGGACATGATGATTTATTTCAGGACTTGATCTATTCTAAATATAATTTATACAAAGAAATGACTAAATACCATTGGTATCTCTTCTACTCCAAATGTTAATTAGAAAACATTCATGAATGTCCCAACAGGCTTAGTTCGTTCCCAGAATGTTATCTCTCGTGTGTGTCTTTTGTCCTAGTGACAAGTGTGCAGGGACTTGCTTCATTTTTGACCTTGTATGGTGGCCCCATACAAGATTAAAATTTTTAATGGAATGTATAAGAAAGGCAGCTGGTTAACAAATCCTTTCCTCTAATGGATTTCCAAATTTCGTATTACCCAAACACTGGCCTTGGAAAGTAGTCTTTATGAGTTTACCCAAGAGCACAGTGCCAAAAGAAATCTTGTTTTTAGTCTAATCCTTCAGAGACACAGTATTTTTCATTTAGTGTGGTTCATTTAAATATGATTATCACTATTGTAAAGGAGAGCATATTAATTTCACGTATCAGTACAGGCACTAAGATAGAAATGGAGTTCAGTGCAAGAATGTCTTTCTGTTATTTGTTTTCTGTTGTTTCACAGTATGAAATTTCAAGACTCATAGAATGTTTTGAAAATAACATAAATTTTACTTTTTCAAAAATTATTTTATTGTATACTATTTATGCCTAAATTATTTAAGGTACAAATATAGGGCTGACTATGAACAAAACTGTGTAATGGAGCTTTGGGGCAACTTGCTTACTCTTTGTGTGTCTTACCCTGAACTCTAGCATTCTTGTGACTTATGTTTTTGCTTTAATCCCAGCAAACTTTTCCCACTTGTACCCCATGGTGTACATTGTACCCATGATGCTACAATGCCAACAGCCTTTCCTCTTTTAGAAATACTTCCATTCTGGACGTTATCTGATACCAGCTACCTGACAGGAAGGAAACAGATATATGCAATGTGAAAAGACTGATAGCTATTCAACATGTTGTTTCTCTAATGCCTGTAAAGGAAACCTTTAGCCCATTCTAATGGGGAGCTTGCCAACTGAAATGAGGACTTATTTTTGGCAGAAAGCAATCCTACTTATAATGTTGTATAGTCAAACAAGAATTTCGTGTTCAGGATTGTGTGTAGTGTTTATTTAAATTTTAAATTGATATGGGGGTCCAGATGTTTAGGTTATATTTTTTCATTTCTAAGGGAAAATTCAAGTTTTAGTGGAACCCTTCACCCAGGGGGTATGCTGAACACCCTCACATAGTAAGTGTGGGGTTGTTTTAAGAAATGGTTAGATGATATTAGAAAAGGGAGACAGATTATAGCTACCACTGCTAATGATACACGTGTCTAGATTTAAAAAAAAATTAGAAAGAAAAAATTAAGTTGTAAGTGCTTCTGTGTTTTCTCCCTTTGGCTACACCTATAAAAAAATTCTATATCTAAGAGTGGTGCCTGTGGCTCAAGGGAGTAGGGCGTCAGCCCCATATACCAGAGGTGGTGGGTTCAAACCCAGCCCTGGCCAAAAACTGCAAAACAACAACAACAACAACAACAAAAAATCTGTATGTGATAGCTTCTTCTTTTTTAGTCTTTTTGGAACTGTAAAACCAGGGAATGTGGAAGGGTGAAGCAAGGAAACGGAATTTACCCTGGAAGGATTTATTCAAGGGGGAAATAAAGAAATGAGGAGAAAGCAAATGGATGAAGAGAAAGGTGGGGAGCCATATAGATTTTGTTAGGAGCCTGGATTTTAGTGGGAGTTGAGAAGAAAAGGGGAAAAGAGGGAGAGACTTAAGATAAATGTGGAATGTGAGAGCTATAGAAAGGAATGGGGCAGATGGAATATTAAGATGGGTTGGTGTAGGTAGCGATTGGAAAACCTTTGTTTGAAAAATGCAAGCAAGTATTAAAATTACTTTGCATAACTACACTTATTTTTTCAAATCTTGTGTTCTTCCTGAAATCAGCCATTTCCAAAAATTCATGCTTACTCTTACTGGAGAATAGAATTTTGAAACTAAGACCTGGGTGTTAGATGAGCTTATATAAAAGGTTGCTATGAAAGTTTTGAAACAGACAGTGGAATGGTCCATTATGTCACTTCCAAGAAATACAGTCAAGAGCAGCATCCTCTCTGATTCACCTGTGTGAATGTCAACGTGCTCCACTTGTCAGGGTTGCTGGGAGGGCTTCATTCGTTTCTATCTGCCGGGCACTCAGTCCATGTCTGCTAGGGAGGTGGAAAGAGAGTGATTTTGCATGATGATTTTCTATGATTTTAAAAGTGGTATCAAAGCCTTCACAGTTTGCAAGGGAGTTTCAGAAAACTTACTCTTTTCTGCACAATAACTTTTTGGTTTTTCAAGAATTTAGCAGAGGCCAAACATCACAGAGAGATGGAGGAATGAGTGTCCAGCGACCACAGTGTCTGAGGAAAACATTGCCACTGTGGAAAAAATGGTTCATGAAAACAAGTGACATGTAAGGACCTTAAAGTAGCACCACAGATCAAACCACCAGCAGGGTCCAAACTTGCATGATAATCTTCAAATCAGGAAAGTTTCACCCCAGTGAGTGCTTCACACTTTGACAAATGAACAAAATGTGTCTGTGTTAAAAGGTGTGGAGAAATGCTGGTCAAATTCAACAGAGGCAGGTCTTGATGTGTTTCTGACCTTGTCGTTGCTGGTGATGACACTGAATTTACCAGTCTGATCCAGAGAATAAGTATCATCAGACAGTGGGTTTTCCTGATGAATATCCACCAACAGAAGCGAAGGGGGTGGGGCCTGAAGTGTTGGAAAGAAAATAGTGAAGACTTTCTTCCCCCAAAGCGGTCAGTTGCACCTGTTCCTCTGGAGGGACTAAGGACTGTAATTTTTCCATGGTACACAACAGTGGGTCTACTGTAAGTTTTCAAAAAGCTTGAGGAATGGCAGCCATGGACAAGAATGCAGGGAGCCGTCTTGAATCACAACAGTGTGTTCACCCACACAGCCAACATCACCATTCAGCTCCTGGGGCCCACAGAGTTTAAACTTATGACTCATCCACCCTGCAGTCCAGACCTGGCCCTGTGTGACTATTTCCCATCTCTACAGTAAAAACTCACATGTGCAGAAGAAAGTTTTCCAGCCCCGAGGAAGCTGTTCAAAGCCTATGAAATTGAGCTTATAGCACTTGAAAAAAATGAGTGTGGAGAAAATGTTACCAAAAATGGTTTACGAGAATGGAAAAGCGCATAGAATGTTGAGGTTGTTATATTCAGAAGATGTAGTAACCAAAATGATTTCATGTTTCCTAAATTTTTTTTTTTTTTTTTTTTTTTTTTAGACAGAGTCTCAAGCTGTTGCAATGGGTAGAATGCTGTGGTGTCATAGCTAATGACAACCTCCAACTCTTGGGCTCAAGCGATCCTCTTGCCTCAGTTTTTCTATTTTTAGTAGAGACAGGGGTCTCCCTTTTGCTCAGGCTAGTCTTGAACTTGTGAACTCAAGCTATCCACCAGCCTTGGCCTCCCAGGGTGCTTGGATTACAGGTGAGAGCCACTGCACTCTGCCCCTTTTCCTAATTTTGCGTACCTCAAAATTTTCATAGTGTCCCGCATACATCTGGAGTTTCCTTGCTTCTTGACCCCTTTTGTAAACTTGGTAAAGAAATATTCACCTAGGCTGCCCCTTTGCCCACACACATATACACCCTATACCTAGTTCTATTTTTATCTATCTACATATTAAAAGCTATAAATTCAGCCTATACCACCAATTTTAGTCCTGTGCCATGGTGTTTGTTCTAGCACTCTTCCTTACCATATTCAAATTTGCTTTTTCATCCATGAAAAACATGGCTTCCATTATTGCTCAGTGTTTTTACTTAAGTGTTCAATCCCTTTATATGTAACTCATTTTCTGGTTGTGTGGGCAAATTTATTGGTTGGGACCTGCTTCATATTGTGGCTATAAAGGTCTTTTGCCATTAAATAGAAAGCTATAATGAAACTAAATTTTCATGAGCCCCTTAAAAAAGCATTTCCTCCAGTGTCAACATTCCAAAAGAAAAATGATTTATTTTCCAGTTTTCCTATTTGGTGAAAGTCCTGTGACTTTCTTTTTTTGTTAATTTTTTGCAAATATGCACAATTCTGGTAATAATATAGACCTCTGAGCACTATAGGAAATAAACTACTTGTAGTGCTATTACATGAAAAAATGTTTTTAAAGTTTCATGAAATAATTTGAAATTTAACCTTTGGAACATGACCTGCTTGTGTGTGGCTACTTGTTCTTTCTGCATTACAAATGCCATTTTAAAGTCATGTCCGACTGATTCTGGACATTGCCAGTGCTGTGTTATAGTCATCAGAATGTGAGACAATTAAAAAGCCCTGTGTGTTTCTCCAAGTAAAAATATCCTTACTATATATCTAGATTTGCTGTACTAGTTAAAGGACATAAATTCTTACAATTTATTTAACAGAGAACTGAAAGAAACTACACAATGCTAATCAGATAATTTGTTCTCAAAAGGGTCTGGAAAGGGACTGACTTTATAGTATATCTGAGTTGTAGATATAAGCAAATATAAGCAAAAAAAAAAAAGATGTAGATATAAGAAATATTAGCAAAATCAATCAACCAAACATTCAGAGGAAGATAAAAAATATAGTGATGAAGTATGTGAGTGTGTGTGGTATATGCGTTGGTGTGGCTGAGAGATACATGTATGTATATTAGATGAGTGTGGTGTAATATATGTGTGTGTACTATGAAATCTTAGTATATCAGTTTTTTCAGTAATTAGTTTTTGGCATATATCCCACTTTATATTTTAAACATAAAATCTTTTAGAAAGGTGGGATCACACCTATGGTGCATAATGCAAGGGTACATGTCAGATCTATTAAGTATAGAGTTTAAATGTCTTAACACATAATTAAGTAAACAAGATGAGGTATATATTAACCAGTGTGATGTAAATGCTTCTAATTCTATATGAAATCAGTATATTGTGGGGCAGAGGCAAGATGGCTGACTGGAGCCAGCTTTCCACAGAGGCTCCCATTCAGAAGGTGAGTTAAAGGACAGAAGTTTAGCAAGTAACCTGGTGGATTGGAGCTGAGCCAAGAGAGAAGGTTGAAGAATGCACATCAACCCTGCTGAGGTGAGCTGTGACCCCAAGGATACAAACAAAAGGTACAAAATCCATTGCCAAGAAGATGGGAGTCTCCTCCCCCATGAGAATGACTCACAGCACAGTTTCTACAAACAAGCAGAGTTCAAAAGTCCTCCCATATTTTCCCATGGGAGAGACCCTCTAAAAAGTGGACATACTTCCCCTACTAGGGTGCCATGGCACTCTTCTGCCAGGCATAAAAACTGTATAAAACTCTATATATTCTCTACCTGCAATTCTGAACTCCCAGCATTTTCCTCCACTCTCACCCCAAGGTCTGGAAGCCTGTCCCCCATGGATTCCAGATTCTTGGGTATTTTCTCGAGAGGTGTGGACAGGGCATGGACTGCTGCTGGTCAGTGCTGATTCTGTGGCAGGGGAGTAGGGAGAAGATGGTCAGCTGAGAGGGAACAATACAGGAGTGGAGTGGCAGTGCCCCAAGGCACAGAGCAGCAGTCATGGCAGAAACAATAGGGGTCACACCCCTGGGAATATTCCTGAGTCACACCCCCTGTCTTTCTGGGCAACTAGAGGAGGCCAGGAATCTTCCTACACATGTTCTTTGCAGCCACTGGCAAAATAGATCTGGGATGGAAACGCAGGCCCCATGAGTAAAGGGTATGCCTGAGGCAGTACCAGCCTGGGTGGAGTGCAGGGACTAGAATACGCATGCGCAGAGCCAGCAGACTCCCAGGGTGCGGCTGACCCAGAGGACTGCCTTACTGAGCCTAAGATGCACCAGACCCTCAGGGGATTATGGCTGAGACAAAGGCGGGCAGGCAGAGCCTGGAATTGACAGCTGAGTGTGAGCCCTAACCTGCCTGCCCCCAACACAAACTGTAGCCGAGACCAGGCAGCAGCATAGACCAGGCCTGAGTTGCAGTTTCTGTGAACTCAAACAGTGTCTGATTCACAGGGGAATATAACTGGGACAGAAACAAATTCTGTGAAGTTTTTCTGTTAGCAACATAAATCGGGGGTGGGGCTGGAACTGAGTGAATTGCCCCAGCCTCCATTAAGCAACCGACGTCAGGACTCACCTCCTCCTGCTGGCTAGTGGCAGAGAGCAGTAGCCTGGCTGAGGAGACATAGATCTGCCTGTGACTCAGGCAGGCGCAACCCCCTGGAGCATCTGCTCATTGAAGGGAACCTGCAGGGTTATCAGTGACTGGTGTGACAGAGGTGTATGGTGAGGAAGTAGGTATCAATCTTCCTGGACTAATTTATTTGCTGGGTGGGTCCTTCTGATCTCATGGAGCACTGGAGTGAGTTATGCTTGAGCTGCCAGCAGACACCTTCTGTTGAGTTGCTGGAGACCTTTTGAACTCTCCCACCTGAGACAGGTGCTGACTGAGACAATTGATTTGCATGTCTCGAACTGGGCCAATCACCCGAGGACTATCCAAGTGGTACTCTGAGTGTGTGGTTGTGGGAAGGTTTTGATTTCCCTTTTCCAATTGGTTTGGAAGGTTTGATTTCCTTTTCTCTGTGGGGAGTGGGGTGACTTAATTGCTGGCATTTCTCCACATCTGAGACTTCAACCCACAGTAACTGATTCACTAGGGTAGGACAGAGACCAGCTGAAACAAGACAGAGCCACTTAGCTCCACCACACTGAGCAGGTCCTCAGTTTCTCAGGTTGTAGCACTGTATGGGTCCTTGGCAAAGCTCTAGGGCAAAAGGTACAGACACCAGTCTCAGCTTTTAGGCAAAGGGCTGGTTAATCACTACTCCTGGAGCCTCCAACCCAGCTTCTCTTTATCTGCTCATCTAGTCAAATGGTGTAAAATAACCATGGGGTGGAATCAGTGGAAAAATGTTGGTAACATGGATAACCAGAGTAGATCAACCCCCCAAAGGAAAGATATGGTGGACACAACTGAAGATCCCATTCATAAACAGATGGCCGAGATGTCAGAAATAGAATTCAGAATTTGGATTGCAAACAAGTTTAATAGAATAGAGGAAAAGTTGGAATAAGACATTCCAGGAGCATTTCAAAAGTTGTTTCAAGAATTCAATGAATTCAAAGACAAAATCACCAAAGATTTTGACACATTGAGACAAGAATTTGTAGCCCTCAAAGATCTGAAAAATACAGTAGAATCCCTAAGTAACAGAATGGAGCAAGCAGAAGAAAGGATTTCTGACATTGAAGACAAAGCTTTTGAATGCTCCCAAACTCTCAAAGAGGAAGAGAAATGGAGAGCAAAAATGGATCATTCTCTCAGAGAGCTCTGGAATAATTTGAAGAAAACTAATATTCACCTCATAGGAATCCCTGAAGGTGATGACGTGGCTTCACAAGGCACAGAGGCTCTTCTTTATGAAATTATGAAAGAGAACTTTCCAGGCATGCCAAGACATTCTGAAATTCAGATAGCAGACAGTTTCAGAACCCCACCATGACTCAACCTGAATAAGACACCCCCCAGGCACATCATAATTAACTTCACTAAAGTTATGAATGAGAAAATTCTGAAAGCAGCCAGACATAAGAAAACCATAACCTACAAGGGGAAGAATATTAGAATGACTGCAGATCTCTCTGCTGAAATCTTTCAAGCTAGAAGAAGGTGGTCATTGATTTTTAATCTCCTAAAACAAAACAACTTTCAACCCAAAATCCTGTATCCAGCTAAAATGAGTTTCATCTATGATGGAGAAATTAAATACTTTCATGACATTGACATGTTGAAGAAATTTTCCATAACTAAACCAGCTCTCCAGGATATTCTCAGACCTATCCTCCATATTGACCAATGCAATCCTCCATCACAAAAGTAAACTCACTCAGAAACTTTATTATTATTATTGTTATTTTAAATTATTTATTTTTATTGTTAAATCATAGCTGTGTACATTAGTAAAATTAAGGGGTACAATGTGCTGGTTTTATATACAATCTGAAATATTCTCATCAAACTGTTCAACGTAGCCTTCATGGCATTTTCTTAGTTACTGTATGTAGGCATTTGTATTCTGCATTTAGTAAGTTTCGCCTGTACCCATTCTAAGATGCACTGTGGGTGTGGCCCCACCCATTACCCTCTCTCCACTATAACCTCCCCCCTCCCTTCCCCTTCGTTGGCCCTTTCCCCATAGTCTTGTGCTATAGTTGGGTTATAGCCTTCATGTGAAAGCTATAATTTAGCTTCATAGTAGAGCTGAGTACATTGAATACTTTTTCTTCCACTCCTGAGATACTTTGCTAAGAAGAATATGTTCCAGCTCAATCCATGTAAACATGAAAGAGGTAAAGTCTCCATTTTTCTTTAAGGCTGCATAATATTCCATGGTATACATGTACCACAATTTGCTAGTCTATTCGTAGGTCGATGGGCACTTGGGCTTCTTCCATGACTTAGCAATTATGAATTGGGCTGCAATAAACATTCTGGTGCAGATGTCTTTGTTATATTGTGACTTTTGATCTTCTGGGTATAAACCTAGTAAAGGAATTATAGGATCAAATGGCCGGTCTATTTTTAGGTCTCTAAGTATTCTCCAAACATCCTTGCAGAAGGAACGTATTAGTGTGCATTCCCACCAGCAGTGTAGAAGTGTGCCCTTTTCTCCACATCCACGGCA
>CAUYPK010007224.1:0-14068 GCA_963574355.1 Loris lydekkerianus | reverse complement strand
ATTTCTATGTGGGCAAGAGACTTGAACAGAAACTTCCCTGATGAAGACAGGCCCATGGCCTACAAACACATGAAAAAATGCTCATTATCCTTAATCATCAGAGAAATGCAAATCAAAACCACTTGGAGATATCATCTAACTCTAGTAAGATTAGACCACATAAGCAAATCCCCAAACTGTAGATGTTGGCGTGGATGCAGAGAGAGGGAACACTTCTTCACTGCTGGTGGGAATGCTAGCTAATACAACCTCTTTGGCAAGAAGTTTGGAGAATACTCAAGGAACTAAAAGTAGACTTACCATTCAATCCTGCAATTCCTCTACTAGGTATATACCCAGATGATCAAAAATTATTTTACAACAAAGACATTTGCACCAGAATGTTTACTGCAGCCCAATTCATAATAGCCAAGACCTGGAAATAGCCCAAGTGCCCATCTACCCATGAATGTATTAACAAATTGTGGTAGATGTACACCATGGAATATTATGCAGCCATAAAAAAGATGGAGACTTCACATCTTTTATGTTCATCTGGATGGAGCTGGAACATATTTTTCTTAGTAAAGTATCTCAAAAATGAAAAGGAAAGTGTCCAATGTACTCAATACTACTATGAAATCAATATATAACCACCTACACACTCATATGAATGGCAAAACATAACTATAGTCCAGAAAGTAGAAGAGAAGAGGAGAAAGAGGGGAGGGAAGGGAGATACGGAAGGAGAGAGTATTTGGGGGATCTCACCTAATGTGCATGATGCAACAGTACATTTCAAAACTATTAAGAAATGAGTATAATTGTGATGGATGTGTTACTTAGTTCAATGAACATTTCACATTGTATTTTGAAGCAGTACCCTAAATCCCATAAATGCATCAATGTACAAAGTTATGATTTAATAAAAAATAATAATTAAAAAACAAATCTCTCCCAAACAATGAAAGAACCCTGGACCAGATGTATTCAAAGATGAATTCTACCAAACCTACAAAGAGCACGTACCTATCCTATAGAAACTATTCCATAACATCAAGGAGGAAATCCTCCCTAAATCACTTATGAATCCAGTATCACCGTGATAGCCAGGAACGGATACAACAAAAAAAGAAACTACAGATCAATATCCTTTATGAACATTGACATAGAAATCCTCAACAAAATAATAGCAAACCAAATTCAATAGCACATCAAAAAGATAATCTATCATGATCAAGTGGGTATTATCCCAGGGATGCAAGTATGGTTTAGCATATGCAAATCAATAAATGACTTAACTACATAAACAGAAACAAGACTATGAGTATGTCAATAGATGTAGAAAAGGGATTCAACAAAATGCAGTACCTTTCATGATAAAAACTCGCAATAAACTAGACAAAGAAGGAACATACCTCAAAATTATGAAAGTCATATATGACAAACCTACAGCAAACAGCACATTAAATGGGGAAAAGTTGAAAGCATTCCTCCAAAGAACTGTAACAAGACAAGGGTGCCCACTGTTCCCACTTCCACTCAACCTATTATTGGAAGTCCTAGCCAGAGCAATCTGGTAAGAGAAGGAAATAAAGGGCATACAAATCAGGAAAGAGAACATCCAAAATACCAAATCATATTTCACAGATAGAGAAAAAATAATCCTAAGCTTCATTTGGAACTAGAGCCTGAATAGCCAAAGCAAAGAATTTGTAAGACCCCCAAATGCAAATATGGCAACAATAAAAATAAATAAATCAGACTTAATTAAATTAAAGAACATCTGGTCAGCAAAGGAAATAATCACCAGAGTACAGATAACCTACAGAATGGAGAAAAGATCCGCAAACTATACACCTGACAAAGGACTAAGATCTAAAATCTTTTTTTTTTTAAGATCCAGAATCTTTTTAAAATGACTCAAAGAAATCAACAAGAAAAAAAAAACAAAAAAAACAACCCCATCAACAAGTACGCAAAAAATACAAACAGAAGTTTTCCAAAAAAAAAGATAAGATTTTTTGATAGGCCTACAAACCTATCAAAAAATACTTGACATCACTAATCATCAGGGAATTTCAAGGTAAAACCACAATGGGATATGACTCTATCCCCATTGGCATGGCCATTAGCAAAAAGTCAAAAAACAACACATACTGGCATGGATGCACAGAAAAAAATGCTTATACACTGTTGGTGCGACTACAAAGTAGTACAACCTCTATGAAAAATAGTATGGAGATTCCTCAAAGAAGTAAATATAGGCCAACCATTTGATCTAGCCATCCCACTGCTGGGTATCTACCCAAAGAAAATAAAGTCATTTTATCAAAAAGGCACCTGTAGTTATTGCAGCACAGTTCACAGCTGCAAAGATGTAGAATCAACCCAAATACGTTTCAACTCATTAGTGGACAAAGAAAATGTGGTGTGTGTGTGTGTGTGTGTGTGTGTGTGTGTATGTATATGTGTGTGTGTGTGTGTGTGTGTGTATGTATATGTGTGTGTGTATATATATGTGTGTGTGTGTGTATGTGTATATACATATGTATATATGTATCCACACACCATGTACTACTACTCAGCCATAAAAAGGACTCAGATTATGTCAATTGCAGCAACTTGGATGGAAATGGAGACCAATGTCCTAAGGAATGGAAAACCAAATACCGTATGTTCTCATTAGTAAGTGGGCACTAGTAGATGGGTACACAAAGGCACAAAGCATATAAAGACATGAGAAGGGTGGGAGGCTGAGCATGGGAGAGAAGTTTACCAATTGGGTACAATGAACACTCTTTTGGTGATGAGCACACCAAAAGCCCTGACTTAAGCATTGTACAAGATATTCATGTAATAAAAACACTTGTACCCCCTTAATAGTTTGAAATAAAAAAATAATAATTTGGCCAAGCATGGGGACTCACAACTATAATCCCAGCACTCTGGGGGGGGAGGGGGGCTGAGGTGGGAGGATAGCTTGAGGCCAGGAGTTTGAGACCAGCCTGAGCAACATAGAGACCCTGTCTCTACAAAAAATACAAAAAAGAAGTTAATGATAAGGTAATTCCATGGGAGGCTTTCAGGCAGGAGGATTGCCTGAGTCCATGAGTTTGAGTCCAGCCTAGGCAACATAGGAAGACCCCGTCTTTAAAAAAAAAAAAAGAGAGAGAGAGAGAGAGAGAGAGAGAGAGAGAGAGAGAGAAAAGATGGTTTCAAGTGAAGTACAAAATGAATGTATATGGCAAGCATACCAAACCTTTCCTCTCCACATGGGGAATAAACACAGAAAGGTCTGATGAGGATTTTTAGCTAAAAGCAGCAGCTAATGCTCTGATAGATGCATACAAGCTCTTTCTAACTTTAACAAGTCATGAAAAACCACAAATGACAACATTTAAGTCAGAACTTCAAAGAATACTTCTGTTTTGTGAGCATTTATTAACTAAAAAAGATTCAATGGTCAAACTGAAACAACCTATGGGGCTCCAAAACAGCCACTTTTTAAGTTGCAAAATCAATACATAATGGGAAAATCCAATGATGTTTAAAAATGTAAGATTAATTCTTTTCATCAAGTTCTTCTACTTGCATTTGCAAAGAGAATGACGCACCTGTTTCAGAGATTCTTTAGCCTGTCAAGGCAAAAACAAAAGGCACATGATCAGAGAGAATGAGAAACATCAGCATTACTACTTGAGAGGAATTCTATGCATTTATGATATCCTTAGTGCAATAATATATTTAAACTACTAGTGGCAAGGCCAGGTGTGGTGGTTCATGTCTATAACCATCTTTGGGAAGATAAGGCAGGAGGACTACTTGAGTCCAAGAGTTCATGGCTGCAGCCACCTATAATTGCACTCCAGCCTGGGGCAGCAGAGCAAGACTTTGTCTCTAAAAAAAAATAAAAATAAAATATAACAAAAAAACTGTTAGTGGCAAATGCCTAAAATATTTCAAGTTCATATGGATTCGTTTTTAAAAAGATGAGTTTGATTTCTAACTCTTCTTTATTCTTTTTAAAAAATATTAGTTTATCCCATAATGGTTTTTCTAGGTTACATCCTTAAACAAACATTCTGTAATTTATAGTTTCCTTTTTTTCTGTTACATTAAAAATAATACTTTACAAGGTGTTATATTTAAATTTTAAATGCACTGTCCTACAAACTCACAAAAAGAACATTCTTTAGCTTTCTCAGATCGAATCATTCAAATGTAAGGCAATCCATAAAATTAAGGCATTATTGTATGTTTCCTATATAACGATTATATGAAATAAAATATTTTTCTAAAAAGTCTTTTCAATTTTTAGATCATAATATTCTAGTAATTTTTTTTAATTTTGTAGTTATTCAGTTTAGAAAGTATAGCTAAAAAAAAGATATTTTTTACCATAATTTTTTGTTATAAAATTACTATGAAAAAAAAAAATCCATGTATGCACTGAGAAGTCACCATTTGAACAAAGTTAATTAGTAAATTGGGAGACCAGAGATAAATGCTGCCTAAGAAACAAATTGTGATAAAGTACGTTAAAGTATAGATAGGCTCCCTGGTCAAATTTTAGAGTTCATACCATGGTTCCCTCACTTTCTAGCAGTATTTACCTCAGTGACTCTGTTTTCTTATCTGAAAGAAGGGAAAAAGAGGTAAGGAGGAATGCCATAATGATTCTTCTATCTTTAAGGAAAAGAAACTTATACATACCTTTATAGTTTTAAATTCCTTACCACTATGGTCACCTTCTTAAAATTCTATTATTTACTTAGAAATAGATTTTTAATAAAAACTTTTATTTTACTATGTCAGAGTTATTTATTTTCAGAATGGTTTTTTTTTTTTTTTTTTTTTTTTTTGCAGTTTTTGGTTGGGGCTGGGTTTGAACCCGCCACCTCCAGCATATGGGGCTGGCACCCTACTCCTTTGAGCCACAGGCACCGCCCCATTTTCGGATATATTTAAAGCTATCCCCATGTAGAATACAGAAAACAAGAAATAAAACCGTAGAATATGACATGTCAGTTATTTCACCAAACAGTCTCTCACAAGACACAGAAATTTATCTAGGGCTAAGATTTAACCTGTGAGGATGAGCCACCAGTTGTATTTTCCTGACACTCAGTTCTTCCTCCCAAATAGAACCAGCTATAGGACATACAGCTGGGGGGAAAAGGAAAAGGGAGATCTGGGGCAAAGCCAAGATACCTTAGTAAGGTCTTCTTTTAACTTGTTATATTGTTCCACATCAAAATGCTGTTGCTTTGATCTCTTATGGAAGAACTGAAGAATCTGCCTCCTCTTAACAGCTGAGTAACTATAATCCTTTGGGGGGGGGGGAGAAAAGCATGTAAATTTTGAGTGAACATAATCCCTCTGCAAGAAAAATACTTGCTTCAGTAACATCAAAGCAAAGGCAGGCAGATGAAAAGTATTTGCAGTGGCCATCAGAGCAAGCATAAGCCAACATAAGTAAAATACTTAGTCTCATTTGAGATCTGTTGTTCCTTTCAAAAGCAAGGAGGCTGGAAAGATAAATTATACACATTGAGGGAAAGGGAGAGAAAGGAAAAGGGAGGTGTGGGGCAAAACAACCATGAGAAAAGGCTAAAGTTATGGGGTGTTTTGCAATACAGTTTCAGTTTTCTTTATAAATGAAGGCACATAGAACATAAATTTGTCTTTTATCCTAATGGAGGACTTTGTGGGTTATACTAATTATTTCCTTATAGAGGCTATACATAATTCCTCTGTGTTGTATGTTAAGTCTCCCCCAGCAACAATAAAAAATTTACCAGCTTATTGAAACCCAAATGGTGGTAACTCAGTAAATTAAAAGGCTTTATTGCTCATTGCCTGCCTTGGTTAAAGAATTCTTTGCAAAGACTTTTTAAATTACCATTTTCTAACAAATGACTCACCTGTCGAGTGACTAAAAAGTAGGCAAAAAAGGCCATGGAATTTGCGAATGTGATGAAGTATGTGACAGGTTCCATGATATCCCAGGAGTACACCCACCAAGTGAACCAGGCCAGTGCCCCACCCTGAATGGACAGCAGTGCTAATCCAGCCCACAGGAGTCCGCTAGCTTTGATTTCTGAGCGAGCTTCGATTCTATCTTTCACCTGAGGGGGAATGAAAAACTATAAATTCAGTTTACAAGTACACCAACTTCAAGGGAAAAAAAGCAAGAAGAAAAGGAACATATGAACAAGAGTGCATTACTTTAAAGAGGTCTGATTTAGGGTGATACAATTTATAAAACATATATTAATGAGTAATTACTCATTTCCAAATCATCTCATTAATAAATCTTTTTAAAATTATGAAGGTACCAACTGCCTATGGTAGGGAGAAGTAGTATAAAAAAGTATACAATGGGGCTGGGCTTGCTGGCTCCCACCTGTATTCCTAGTACTCTAGGAGGCTGAAGCAGGAGGATTGCTTGAGCTCAGGAGTTTGAGAGCAGCCTGAGCAAGAGTGAAACACCTGTCTCTACTAAAATAGAAAATGAGCCAGGAATTGTGGCAGTTGCCTGTAGTCCTAGCTACTCAGAAGGCTGAGGCCAACAAGACTGCTTGAGCCCAGGAGTTTGGGGTTTGTGAGCTATGACACTTATAGCACTCTAGCCTGGGGCAACAGTGAGACTCTGCCTCAAAAAAAAAAAAAAAGTTATACAATGAAAATGTCAGAAGTCACTCTGAAATCTAACTAAAATTAGAGGCCTGTGTTTTGCTTTTTTCTTTTTTTGCAGTTTTTGGCCGGGGCTGGGTTTGAACCCAACACCTCCAGCATATAGGGCCAGCACCCTACTCCTTTGAGCCACAGGCGCTGTCCAAGGCCTGTTTTTTTGACCTGACAATCCCACTTCTAGGAATTCATCCTACAAGTAGACTTCCACGCATGATTCATTACAGATTCATTCTTAATAGCAAAAGACCAAAATAATCCATCAAGACATTATGAATATCTTACCCAGACTCTCTGTAGCAATATAGAGAGGTTTCCATGATACACTATTAGTGAAAAAAGATAACAGCAGTACATGCATAATAGTGTGCTTCCTTTTCTAAGAAAGTGAACAAAATAAGAATATATGTATATTTGTCTGTACACAGACAAAGAAAATCTGAAATGATTTATAGGTATGGGAAATATAGTAACTTGGAGGAAAGATGGCAGGAAAACTTTATAGATTTTAAAATTTGAATCCAAGTAAATATGTGGAAATTTTTTAAAGTATAGAAAAAATTAAAATGGTAAATAATCTAAAAACAAAACCAAAAAGTCCCTCTGTCATCCTCTAAATACCCTTAGAGGTTAATCACTATTAAAACTTTCTTATATCTTCAGAAACTTTCTATTCATTTTCAAAGATACACATAAACCTTCTGATTTAAAAAAAACAACAAACATCTCACTAATGGGATTACAGGTTTAAAGAATGGATTTCTTCCCTTAAAACAAACAGATTCACCCAGCCCCACCAAAGTCATTTTTTTCTACACCATTGCTTAACTTTAGGTGTTAAAAAGCCATTACCAACCATTCTGTTAAACACAGCAGGGGCCCTGGATGTATTCTCTAAAAAAGAAACTGAGGTAGAACTCCAGGTGTTGAATCCCACCTAGTTCTGAAGTTATTTACAGACACATTATAACTGATTCATGGAGAAGATGCACAACACAGAATTTAAGATGGCAGCTCTGGAGTTAGACCACCTGAGTTCAAGTTCAGGGTATCTACCATGCATTAGCTATAGACTTTTGTTGTTCAGTTTACTCACATAAAAAATTGAGAAGACAATTGTACTGAACTCACAGATTGCATAGCTTTTTTTTTTTTTTTTTGAGGATTTAAGGAGGAAATAAACATACATAAAACATTCAGAAAAATGTTCATGTGAGGAGCACTCAATAAATACTAGTCATTATTTTCAAATAGACTCAACTATGATGCTTCCTAACCTGTTCAAGGGGCTGCAACTGTCCCTTCAGGTGGTCAATTTTCTCCAGTAAATCATGCTCTCTCTTTTTCTGAGATTCTTCTAAATGCAAGACTGTAAATAGGCTATGAACCAAGGATTTCACATTTTCCATCTCAATAACATGTTCATTAGTTGGGTTTTCTGAGAAGACACAAAGGAAACATAAGTTGGTCACACATTGTTTTTCACAGGGAAGGATATAAATTCAGGGAACCAAATCTGGGTCCCCCAAGCCTGGCCACCCGTGCACACCCAACCTGTAGGGAAGCAGCTGGTCTTGGCCTTCATTCCTATTTCAGATAACTCCATTAGGTTTGCTCACATAAAGACAATCTGTAATGATGAATCACCAGGTAGCAGGTTTAAAATACATTATATTTTTTGTTTGTTTTTTTCTATAATGTGACTTATACTGCTTCTTTGACAATATGGATACAGAAGAAAGAGGACTATCTATCTACCAGAATGCAGGTGAAAGCCTGACCTTAGTTTGTAACACATTAGTTTATAGATTCACTTTTATATGTAAGTTCAAACTAAGATCCCTCTCCTTACCCCCAAGTTTTTTTTCCAAAAAAATTTTTAGAATCCACAGAGGAAGGAAGCTGGTATACAACATGTAAACAACTGTATAACGTACACTTGAAAAGCAGTTCAAATGTATGTTCTTTTCAAGAAGGAAAGTCATAGTAAACAACAAAAGTGTAGATTTGGAAAGCAGTTCATTCACACATTTGTTTAAAAAAAAAAAAAAGTAGGCAGAGATTGTGTAGGAAATCAGAATATGCCACCAAAATTATGCCAATCTGCAATAAGGATTATTTTGAGCTGAAAGCAATTGAGAAGCAGCAGATAAAAAATCAGTATGCAAATTTACAAAGGCCTCTCCACCAGAAACAACAAAGGTTGATCACCAGCTCCCTATCAGCCTGGAGATGACACCAGAATACATAACAAACTTCACTTGCTTTTATCAACCATTAACTAGCTTATTGCCTTCCCACAATTTGCTGCCACTAGAGATTGAAGGTCTTTTTCCTTTGTCTTGTCACTTCTCCCCAAATGTATTGTTCTGTGTTGAAGATGCTCTATCAGCCAGAGTTCTAAGTCATCTCTGAAAATTACTCCTTCCTTGGCTATCTTCCATGTGTATATAAAAGATAGACTGTTTTTCTCTTGTTAATCTGTCTTTTGTTATAGGGGTCCATCCCAGCTAAGAACTAAGGGTAGAGGGAAAATTATTTTTTTTTAATCCCTAGAGGAGTTAAAATTTCAAACTTTTCAACACTGAGTTTGTTTGATTATGGATTTCTCTCATCCTTCCTCCTCAGTGGGTTTATAAATCCACATGAAATGAAACTGTTATGAAGCTTTCTGAGGGTTACAGCTGCTCACCATCACCTTAAGAGAACCTTGGGGAGGAGAATAAGGTAAGAGAAAGAGAGGAATGAACATTCCTACCAGGCAGCAAGTAAACAGTAACTTCAAGGAAGGAGATGCATGCTCCCAGACCATCAGCCTAGTGATTTTCCAGTTCGTGCCAGTAGTCCTGAAGTTATTTTTATTCCATCCTCACCCCCTTCTCTGTCGTGGTGATCTTTAACCCCTTCCACACTGTAGGCTAAGGCTGCTATGGAGGGGTGAAAAACTACGAGTTCACTTTAAGGCTTTGGCTTTTCAGATCTGTAGAATTTCAGTTAGACTTCTTTTCTGACCATGAAAAATGTATTGAAATTTAAAAGATCTATATACAGAGGAAAGGCACAGATGGGGCACCACCCAAAAGATACTAAAGCAGTAAGGATAAATTTACTATTGGAGGTAGGATGGCTGCAGCTCAGTGTTTAGGGTGCTGGCCACATGCATGCTTGGCTGGTGGGTTCAAAGTTCAAACCTGGCCCAGGTCTGCGAAACAAAAAAAACCATAAACAAAAAAAATAGCCAGGCATTGTGGTGGGCACCTGTAGTCCCAGCTACCAGGGAAGCTGAGGCAAGAGGATCGCTTAAGCCCAAGAGTTTGAGGTTGCTGTGAGCTATGAAGGCACAGCCCTCTACAGAGGGTGACAAAGTGAGACTCTCAGTTAAAAAAAAAAAAAAAAAAAAAAAACTATTGCAATAGGAAGGAGGGTCCAGTGTGAACTAAAGTTATTTTGTGCAGAGGTGACTGGGTGTTTTAAAGGGAAAATGAGGGAAGTGGGAGGGAGAACAGAGCTTAAAAAGAGTTGGGGAAATGAAAATTTTACAAAAAATGGGAAGGCAATTGGTTAATGTGATTGGGCCACCTGGGTTTGTGAACTGGAAAGAGAATCAAGCCACACCTGGGTCATGGCTCCGGGTGCACAATGAGGAAGTGATATACTAGAGACAGTGTGTGATCTGGAGCAGTGGAGATCTGACACACTAGGCAAGGCTTTGGGGGTTGGCAGGAACAGATGGTCCCTTCATGGAGGTCCGAGGATGAGAGGAAGCCTTTCCACAGTTTTCGGTTCTCAGGGGAAGCTGCGCATTATGTGGAAGGACTCAAAGAGTGGGCTGATTCGAACAGTATACAGCAACCAGATATGAGTGCTGCTTGGAGTGGATTTGTCAACTGTTTGCTGGCAGGTAAGACAGCCGTATAGGGAAGAAAGGTCTAGACAGCCAGGGGGTTGCCCCTGGTGGAAGGTTGTGAGAGTGGGACTCTTACTGGGGGCCTAAGGCACAGCCATCTTAGTTCTGCCTGCTGGGAACAGACCTCCACTCTTGGGATAGGCTCAGGGTCTCCCGCATCCCTCAGGAACCATTGTCAGGGGCCATTGTGAGAACTGCCTCTGAAGGATTCTGGAGAGCTTTAAGATCCCAACTAGGCAGGGTCTGAATGCTGAGGAAACAGTCAGGCAATCACCACAGACAACTAAGTTGGGAAACAGGACCATGCCTGGGACTAGAGAGAGGTTACCAGCAGTGTTTCCATCTCACAAAACAAAACAAAACAAAACAAAACAAAACAAAACAAAACAAAAAACAAAACAAGTGCCACCTGGTGTCCTGGTGGTATATTGCAACATACACACATACAGTCATTCCTATTAAAGTTGGTCCCTTCTGCTATATGTATGTGTATATATATGTTTGTGTACGTATTTTATATACGTATAAATATATGTATATATACATATGTATATATAAAATACATATGTATTTTAATATGTATATATATAAATACGAATTTATATGAATATAAATATGTATAGATATGAATTTGTTATATAAATAAGAATTTATAAAATACATATGTATATATGTATATAAGTATAAATTTTTATATGTATGTATAAAATATATATATGCACACACACACTTTTTTTGTTTTATTTTTTTCCTTCTCTTTGTTGCTCAGGTTGCTGCTATTTTTGGCTGTTAGAAGTTATTTGGTTTTATTTTGATGTGTTTTGTTTTTTGCTAATGTGGTCGGTTCTGTTCTTAACTTCCATTTTTACTCTCATCAAAAGCAAGGACTCCTGTATTTTCTGGTTATGCCATTTTAGCCTCATTTATTGATTTCTATTTTTTATTTATTTTTTGTTTTTTTAAATCATAACTGTGTACACTGATGCATTTATGGGGTTCAGTGTACTGATTTGATATAGAATGTGAAATCCTTACATTGAACTGATTAACACATCCATCACAATTATACTCTACTTTTCTTAATAGTTTGAAATGTACCATTGCATCATGCACATTAGGTGAGGTCCCCCAAAATACCCTCCCTTCTCCCACCTTGCCTCTCTCTCCTCTTCCCTCTACTTTCTGGACTATAGTCATATTCTACCACTCGTATGAATGTGTAGGTGACATACCACTGTTATATATTGGTATATAATGACATACTACAGGTATATATTGACATACTACTTTAATCCATTCATGGGTCAATGGGCACTTGGGCTGTTTCCACATCTTGGCAATTATGAATTGGGCTGCAATAAACATTCTGGTGTAAATGTCTTTGTTGTAAAGTAATTTTTGATCATCTGGGTATATACCTAGTAGAGGAATTGCAGGACCGAACCGTACTTTTAGTTCCTTGAGTATTCTCCAAACTTCTTGCCAAAGAGATTGTATTAGCTTGCATTCCCACCAGCAGTGAAGAAGTGTTCCCTCTCTCTACATCCACGCCAACATCTACAGTTTGGGGATTTTCTTATGTGGTCTAATCTTACTGGAGTTAGATGATCTCTCAAAGTGGTTTTGATTTGCATTTCTCTGATTATTAAAGATGATGAGACTCTTGTCTTGTGTTTGTAGGCCATGCGCCTGTCTTCATCAGAGAAGCTTCTGTTCAAGTTTCTTGCCCACACAGAAATGGTGTTATTTGTTCTTTTTTTTTTTTTTTTTTTTTCTTTTTTTGGAGAGAGGGAGGAAGGGAAGGAGAGAGGGAAGGAGGGAAAGATGGGGGGTGAGGGAGAGAGAGGGAGAGCTATTTGTTCTTTTCTTATTGATTAGTTTGAGTTCTCTATAGATTCTAGTTATCAGACCTTTGTCGGGAGCATAACCTGCAAAAATCTTCTCTCATTCTGAAGGTTGTCAGTTTGCTTTCCTTACTGTGTTCTTGGCTGTGCAAAAGCTTTTTAGTTTGATCAGATCTCAGTAATGGATTTTTGGTGATGCTTCAATTGCCTGGGGAATTTTTATGGGGAGTCCTCCTCATAAAAAATTCTCCAATGCCAATTAATTCCAGTGTTTTCCCTGCACTCTATTTTAGTATTTTTATAGTTTCATGTCTTAAGTTTAAATCTTTTATCCAGTAAGAATCAATTTTTGTTAATGGTAAAATGTGGGAGTCTTTCAGTCTTCAGTCTTCTACAGGATGCTAGCTAGTTCACCCAGCACCATTTGTTAAATAGGGAGTCTTTCCCCCAGCTGAATATTTTTGATAGGCTTGTCAAAGATCAAATGATGGTAAGTAGTTGGGTTCATCTCTTGGTTCTCTATTTTGTTCCATGAATCTACCTGTTTTTGTGCCAGTACCATGCTGTTTTGATCACTATAGATTTATAGTGTAGCCTGAAGTCTAGTCACATGACACCTCTGATTTGTTTTTATTTCCAAGTAATGTATTAGTTATTCGAGTTTTTTTCTGATTCCATATAAAACAAAGCACTATTTTTTCCAACTCTTTAAAGTATGACAATGGTGGTTTAATAGGGATTGCATTAAAACTGTAGATTGCTTCGGATAGTATGGACATTTTAACAATATTAATTCTTCCCAGCCATGAGCGTGATATGTTTTTCCATTTGTTAACATCTTCAGCTATTTCTTTTCTCAGAGTTTCATAATTCTATTTATAGAGATCTTTCACATCCTTTGTTAGGTAAATTCCCAGATATTTCATATTCTTTGGCACTATTGTAAAAGGAATAGTCCTTGACTATATTTTCAGCTTTACTACTGTTGGCATATAAAAAGCTACTGATTTGTAAGCATTGATTTTGTATCCTGAGATTCTGCTGTATTCCTTAATCACTTCTAAGAGTTTTTTAGTTGAGTCCCTGGGATTTTCCAGGTATAAGATCATGTCGTCACTGAAGAGTGAGAGTTTAATCTCCTCTGACCCTATCTGGATACCCTTGATCTCCTCCTCTTGCCTGATTGTGATGGCTAGGACTTCCATTACTATGTTGAAGAGAAGTGGACAATGGGGATCCTTGCCTAGTTCCTGATCTGAGTGAAAATGTTTCCAATTTTACTCCATTCAATATGATATTGGCTGTGGATTTCCTACAAATGGCCTCTATCAGTTTAAGAAATGTCCCTTCTATGCCTAATTTCTTAAGTGTTCTGACCAGGAAAGGATGCTGGATCTTATCAAAAGCTTTTCCTTCATCAATTGAGAGAATCATATGGTCTTTGTTTTTTTATTTATGTGATGTATTATCTTTTTAGATTTGTGTATGTTGAACCAACCCTGTAATGCTGGAATAAAACCAACTTGATCATGGTGTATAATTTTTTTGATGTGTTGTTGAATTCTGTTTGCTAAGATCTTATTGAATATTTTTGCATCAATATTCATTAATGATATTGGTCTATAATTTTCTTTCTTTGTTG
>CAUYPK010007223.1:0-10107 GCA_963574355.1 Loris lydekkerianus | reverse complement strand
GAAGGGTAAATAAGGGTAGCAGGGGAAGAAGGTAGGGTGAAAAACAATGTAGGCCCGTCCACAGGGGATTTTCTAGAATTTCTTTTCTTCTCTTTTCTAGATCTTCTTGGAGTGTTTTGATCTTGTTTTGCACGATCTCAGCTGCACAGAGGCAGGGAGTATAACTGGGACCCCCTAAGTGTTTATGTGTTCTTGTCTTACCTATTAATTTTCATTTGTGAGTCTAGGTTGAAAGTGATAATTGTTTAATTGTGCATATTGGCTTTTTCATTTATTAAATTTAACATTTCACAATGTTTTTAATCTAAAAGAATACCTCATGCTGTGATAATCAACATGATAAAATGTAAAAATAAATAAATAGCCCACATTTAAATGATTTCTCTTACCTACCAACAAGTCCTATCTGTTGAATGTAAACTTAATTGCAATATATTTCCTTAATAGGTTCCCTTAATTGGTTACCCTGATATGGTAGCTTTGGAAAGTTGAAGCATTATAACATTATAGCATTATAACAAAGCATTAGCAATTAGTTTTTTTCAAAGCAATTTGTAATTATATGAACAGATAGAAACAACATTTTTTCAATTTTAGCTATTAAATGCAAATGAATATACTATTCCTTTCTTTGAGTCTTTGAGTCAAATTCCTTTCATAATGAAATGGAACATTACAACAGAGAAAACATGGCTGACAGAAACTAGAGGTATTTATGCAAAATATTATAAGAAATAGGACACTTTACCTAAAATTTCTGTTCCCTTCACAAGGTGAAACTTTGAAATTGCAAACATATTTTGGACACAAATATACACCACTATAGTGGTGGTACCAACCAATATTTGTCCAGCTTTGTGATGACTGGCTGAGAACAAAATTGCTCATCGTGAGTTGCCAAATTGGATGAATTCAATCTCTTAATTAAAATCCCTGTAGTCAATGCTTCAAAACAGCCTACCAATGAAGGAAAAAAATAATTGAGAAAACATAGTGAAATATTTTTCTAGACTGAGTTTCTAATTAGATCAATCAAAATACACTTTCATCAAGGTCCATCTATTGTAAGCAGTGTTCAAGATAAGAAGAAACAGACGTTAGCGAAAGGCTGGTTCAGTGCCATGGACAGCAGAATACTTGTCTCTCCAAATCCTAACTCCTCCTCTTCCAAATTTGAGCTCCTAACATATTATTGAAAACATTCCTTTCAATCACTCATTGATTCAGGCTATGATTTCTGAGCCAGGAAGTTCTAGTTAAGCTAGTTAGAGTGTGTACACTTTTTAAATTATCTATGGTAAAGGATCAGGATTCCCCCAACAATCTATTATGTACCAGTATTTTTCCCAAAAATACATGTGTGAAAGAATATAAATGAAACCATATATACAAAGTATACTTCCCAGCTTGTTTACTATTACATGAAAACAGACATGACTATCTGACAAATTGTTATAAAATGTTAAATGCTAACTCTTTACTGATACATTTATTTTGTCATGTATGATGCCATAGACAATGTACCCTATTGATACATCAAGCTCTAATTCATAAGGTATACTAATGTTTGGTATTTGAAAATAAGACCAGTGGGGATGATTAGGTCATAAGTGTACAGCTCTCATGAATGGATTAATGCCCCAGAGCCCCCAGAGAATTTCTTCTCTCCTTCCACTATGTGAGGACATATCAAAATGATAGCCATTTATAAACTAAGAAGTGAACTCTCATCAGATATCAAATATGACTGTGCCATAATCTTGGCCTTTTCAACCTCCAGAACTGTGAAAAATAAATTTCTGTGTTTTATATGCCAAAAAGAAATACATTTTTATTTTATCTTTCTCTGCACAAATATTTACAGAAATGAAAATTTTGCTATACTCTGAGCACTCAGAATTGAAGGAACAAAGCAGACAGTTCCTACCCTCACATAGCTTGTGTTCTAGAAACAAGACAGAGAATGTTTAGTGTTGCCTTATGAGGCTAGAATTAAAGGTTTACAAAGTCTATCTTTTAAAAAACAGTGACTATTACATTAAGAAAGTTAATACTTAACAAATTTAAACATCTCTAAGCACATTGTTTATCTCAGATTATATTTGCTATAGCAGTTTATCCCAGTAGTGCCCAGGGTGTATTCCCTGAATGAACACTGTCAGCATTACATGAAAGGAGGTTAAAAGTTCAAATTCTTGAGCCTATCCCAAACCTACCATATCAGAAATTCTAGTTCTGATAAAGACTATGAGAAGCAATTAGTATACAGTGAAGTCATCTCTGGGCTTACTGCATCACCAATCCCTGGACCTTCAATACACACTTTCAGATTCAGTAGGTCTGAAGTAGAGTCTCATAAATTACATTTTTAAAAAGTTTCAGGTGATGATGCTGCTGCTAATCTGAAGATCAGATTTGAAGAACCACTGGTCTTTTGGACATTAGTGTTGGATAAACAATACATGAAAATTATCTGGAAACTCATAAAAACACCAGTGTTAGGACACAACACCAGTACAGTTAAAATATAAACATACCAGCCGTGGCCAGATGTGCTTAAAACATAGCTTCCATGTGATTCTAATGTTTACCCAAAGTTATGGAAGCAAGCTTTAAGAAAATCACTACAATTCCTTGTGCTACCCTGTAGCACACAAGTAGAATGCCATTCTTACTAAAAACTACCAGAAATTTGAAGCAAAACTCATTTTAAGCTGTTTCTATATAATGCCCTCCCCCAAAGAAATAGTGAAATTATCTAAAAAAAAATCAATGGAACACATTATCTAGCATCATCTAGGTCAAAAGAATATATTAAGACCTTAGGTATTCTTCAGAATTCAACTTAATAAGGATCTCTCAACTATATTGAAACTTTTTCCAACTGGGACACATGTGTAAATACAGCTCTAACAGTTTTCATTTTTTTAGGATGTTGTGAATATACATATATGTTGTGGCAAAAACCTTAATCACAGTTTCACATCATAAATTGTAGTGGAAGAGGAATGCAAAAGTATTCGTGTTCTGAAATAAATGATAAACCTTGCCTGGCACTGAAGCTATTACTTTCACTATCCAGAATGAAGTTTAACTTGTTTTTCTGGAATGCAGAGCAAATGGCAGTTTATCTAGGAAGCTAATTCTTGCTGTGTCTGGGAGGCTAAGGCCCTCTTATCAGTCTTTCATTCTGCAGGGAGCCACTGGGCTTTGGGGCTCTCTTTGTTTATATTCTTTAGTGCTTTTCCATTAGAATAAACACCAGGCCTTTAAGTTGCTCTGCTCCCCAGACTAGTCTCCTGTGGCTTTAAAGCTTTCCAAATGCCACAAGTTCTCAACAGCTCACCTCCCAACTCCCCTGCAGAATTTGTAAGTGACAAGAAGCTGGAAAAGTACAGATGGCATAATTATATATTTTGCAGTTGATTAATCACCACAAAACATTAATCACATTTTGTATAACAATACAGAATCAAATTCTTTATAGCAGAAATTAAGTTTCTTTCTGATAGGGAATGGATTCCTTTAGGATATTGACAGGGATTTTTAGCATCTGTTTGGCTCCCATTCCACATCTGCATTTGATTTTCATCTGCTGTAGGGCTTAGTAAAATGTGACTTAAAGGTTGTTTTATGACTCTAAACGTACGTGTTAATAGAAAAATTTGTTGAGAAAAAAATTCGCTCAAGTTAGATACTATAAACATTTTTTTCAGGCCATGACATGTTTCTTTAGTGAAAATTAACAATTTTTCCCCCTAAGGAATAAACTCACTGAAATAAAATATAAATTACATATTCTTTTCTTCTTAATAGCTATTGAAATACTTAATCCTATAATTAGTTTTATATTAGTATGACAGACAAAAGCTCTTTGTAGCATATGTATATATTTATACTACATATATAATATTTGTATAGTACAAGTGCCTAATTTTTGATTAATATAAAATAATTATATGGATAGTATGTATCAATTTGTATTTGTATATAATTAACATTTGCAATCATTTACAAAAATAATTGTATGTTAAAGAATATACCAATTTTCCATTGACAAACTGTTGATTAGAGTTTATGAACTAAAATTATCATACTTCTTAGTATTTCCAGTCACTCAAAAATTGTTAAGTATATTCTTTTATAGTTTTTTATTATGTTTCTGGAAGAAATTAAGGAATAAAATATACAACCTTTGTTTCAAGTTTTTAACATACTATAATAGGAAGTTCATAAGTATATGAACAAAGAAATGATCTAAAACAACACATAAATAATAACACAAAAACTTAATATGTACATGCTGTGTGTGTCATATACATATTCTATTTTGATTATGATCACACAGCTGGCCTGAAGAATTCAAAGAGAAATTTATACGATAACATAACTCTGGGTCAAATTGATAATTATATGCACATATATTACACACAGCATAGATATAAACATGGAAATGCTTTTTTTCTAAAATACTATTAAGAAAAAATTTTATAAAGAATGTAAATTTAGGGCAGATTATTTAGATGAGAGAGAGGATATCATGCCTTCAAACTATGGTTATAGGAAAGACAAGGGAAGTGTGTCAGTGTTACCCTGCAAGAAAGGTTATAATACAATGCAGTAGGGGAAAGATGAAGTGCCTACAGAAATAGTAAGAAGATAGACTTGACCATAGTGGAGGGCTTGTGTTGAAGAATGGCTGAAACAGAAAGTGACCGCACATTTTATCAATAAAGAAATGCCATTTGTGTCCAATTTTATTTACAATTACCTTACCCAATGAGACTCACTTACCAAGTATAGTCACTAGCGGGTTTCCTACTCCATAATAATTTCCTGCCCAGGGAGTTGAGTCTTATACCTATGGAAGGATGCTGGAGAATATGACATATCTCTTACCTGTAGGTGAATATTATCCCAAGGACACCCAGAAGTCTGCTGCCTGTAATTCTCAGAAGGCAATGCAGAAATTTCCATAGCAATTTCTGCTTGTCTAATGCCCTGGCCACCAGACTCTACCCTTATTTCACATTCAGCCAATACAGCTCTGTACACAGAAAGGTAAGCAGTGCAGGCTTGATAAGCTTGCCTTTTGAACAAATAATTTGTCAGTCTATGGTGAGAACTAGAGTGTTCCTTGTTCTGTGAAGCACCTTTAAAGCTGTAAATGTGGTATACAAATAAAATGATTGATGTCCTGTCAATAGGATCTTCAAGAAGAGTGTCACACAAAGCAGTTCCTTTTGAATTCAAGCTGGAGGTGGGGGTAAAGGTGTTAAATTTTATTTTTCTATCACAAACTCCAAAGCATCATTCCAGCAAGAATAGAACCTGGTATCTGAAAAAGGCAGAGCACAATTTCTTTGCAGTAGATATGACCTAGTGAAAAACACAAAAGCTGGATTTATAAAAATCCATTCAGAGGATTTTGTATTGTAAATTTTTTCCATCACTGGAATAGTGTCAGTTGGAATGCTGGCATGTCTTCAAACTATTTTCTTTTGCCTTCATTTTTCATGAATTTTTAAATTTTCCTTCTAAATGGTCTGATTATCATTCCTAGCAAGTTGCTAGATATAAAATTTGTATACACAAAAAATATTGGAAACTGTGTACATTAGTGCAATCAAGGGGTACAATGTGCTGATTTCATGTATCTGAAATATTCCCATCAAACTGTTCAATGTAGCCTTCATGGCATTTTATTAGTTATTGTATGTAGACATTTGTATTTTGCCTTTAGTAAGTTTCACCTGTACCCATTCTAAGATGCACCTTAGGTGTGGTCACACCCATTACCCTCCCTCCCCCCTAATCTCCCCCCTCCCCCCTAATCTCCCCCCTCCCTTCCCCTTCCTTGGCCCTTTCCTTATAGTTCTGGGCTATAGTTGGGTTATAGCCTTCGTGTGAAAGCTATAATTTAGCTTCATAGTAGAGCTGAGTACATTGGATACTTTTCCCTCCATTCCTGAGATACTTTGCTAAGTACTAAGATACTTTGTTTAAGAAATGTCCCTTCTATACCAGTTCCATCCATATAAACATGAAAGAGGTAAAGTCTCCATCTTTCTTTAAGGTTGCATAGTATTTCATGGTATACATGTACCACAATTTGCTAGTCCATTCGTGGGTCGATAGGCACTTGGGCTTCTTCCATGAATTAGCAATTATGAATTGGGCTGCAATAAACATTCTGGTACAAATGTCTTTGTTGTATTGTGATTTTTTGTCTTCTGGCTATAAACCTAGTAAAGGAATTATAGGATGGAATGGCAGGTCTATTTTTAGGTCTCTAAGTATTCTCCAAACATCCTTCCACAAGGAACGTATTAGTGTGCATTCCCACCAGCAGTGTAGAAGTGTGCCCTTTTCTCCACATCCACGCCAACATCTCTGGTTTTGAAATTTTGTTATGTGGGGTACTCTTACTGGGGTTAGGTGTCCCTTTTAACTTCCATACCTTTCTTTCCTCCTACTTCCCTACAGCCCATTTCTAACCCTAATCAAAAACTAATCTCTTATCTGAAAAGGCACGATTGTGCATACGTGAACAGATGAAAATCTGGGAGTTTGTGAAATGTGAATAAATATCTGGGTAGTGAGTTTTTACATCCTGTCTCTCTCACCTTTTCTCTTTCATGAGAGGGAACCACTCCCAACTCTGGAAGTACTCTAAATTTTCTGTTTGTTCTTCCTAAATAAAATCTCTCTTTGTTACTTCCCCAAAAAAAGAAAGAGAGAGAGAAAACAAAAAGAACAAAAAAAACCCACAACACTGGAAGAACTTCATGCTTTACCAAGTGCTCATGTGACTTTATGAAAGGCTCTTAGCCTTAAACTGTACCTTTTTTTTTTCTGAAATGGAGGAAATGACAACTGCCCTTGTTCAGAAAATTCCACTGTTTCTTTAAGACATATTTTAAAAATCTGTAATTGAAATAATTGTAGTAGATGGGCATTAATGTTCTTCAGTGATCTTAGGAAAAGTCTGAGAATGCCTCCAAACAAAGCAGGTTTTGCTTGTTTTGCAGTGGTTGGCCACATTCATAGGTCAGATTTATGTTTTAGAATAGGCTACCTGTTTAGGTCGAAATAATACAATCTCTTTGTAAGTTGTGTGGTCGTGTTTAGGGAATTTGTTACAGTATTAAGAAACTTGTCTTTCTGTCAGTGTTACTTTCTGGAAAACTTAATAAAGTTCTAACAAGCAGATTCTTGGGATTACTTAAGAGCTCTGTAGCTTTTAGTCTGGAAAAATCAAAGTGATTTAAAGAAGGGGCATTTTTATCCATGCTACAAAACAAAATAAAACTTTCCAAGCAAGTGTTCTACAAAAATTAAATGTTGGTGTTACAAACATCATACTCCAAAATTTGGTACTTTGGCAATGGAGAAAACCTACAAAAGTGAGAAGGTGAATTCTAACTTTTCTTTACCTTTCTGTGTGAAGCATGGTTATAAAACATGGTTCATGGTTATAAAACAATTCTAACTTACTGAAAGGCTGTAAGACTGTTCTTTCTGAGGCCTCATTTCCTATACCCAGAGGAAAGGAATATGATACAGCACTTAGGTGGCTGAGAAAAACCTGAACAAACAGGTTTGCTTAGTTCTGCCTTGTTTATCACTGATAGATCATACCCCTTTTTTTCCAACCATACTACCATACAACCATGTGATCATGCATTTTTTTTTTTACCAAACCTAAGGATAAAAGTTCAGTTTTCCATGGCTCCCAGAGTCTTCATCTCTGAAATTTCTGTGTCACAGAAAACTTTGATGAAAAGCTTGTTAGGCATATTTCTTATTAATCGTTTTTGGTTTTTTTTCTTTTTTTTTTTTTTTTTTAGAAATAGTCTCACTTTGTGGCCCTTGGTAGAGTGCTGTAACATCACAGCTCACAGCAACCTCCAGTTCCTGAGCTTACACGATTCTCTCACCTCAGGCTCCAGAGTAGCTGGGACCACAGGCACCTGCCACAACACTCAGCTACTTTTTGTTGCAGTTTGACCTGGGCCAGGTTTGAACCTACCACTCTCAGTATATGGGGCCAGTGCCCTATTTACTGAGCTACAGGTGCAGCCCCTATTAATCTGTCTTTTTAAAAATGGCAATGTTGAGGAGAAGGGGTAAGATGGCCGTATGCAAACAGCTTCTGAAAGAAGCTCCTAAAAATAAAGAAAAATAACATCCAGAAACAGCCCAATTAAGCTAAAGACTGGCCGAGAGAGAAATGATAACTGCAGGTCACCTTTGCTGAGACAAGCTGTGACTCCAAGAAACCAATTTTCGGGTACAAAATTCATCTGAAAGGAAAAGTGTTAGTCCTGTCTGCCAAGAAAGCTGTGGGTTTTTTTGTTTGTTTGTTTGTTTGTTTGTTTGTTTTTTGTTTTTCTGTCTCCTTTCTTTTTTTCTTTTTGTTTGCTCCTGCAGGTTTTCTACAGACAAGCAGTGAACTGCAGACCTCTTGTCTCACCCTATGGGTGAGTGCTGTGGGAAGTGGGGACTACTTCCTCAGAGGGAACCTGCTGTGACTCTGAACACTCTCTTGCTAGTCAGAAAAATTGAACTAAAGTCTTTCCTGCCATTCTGAAATCCTAGTACACCCTTCCCCCTTAACTTGAGGAACCAGAAGCCTAACACCTGCTGAGACTGAGGAAGGAGGTCTGTGAGCAGTGCCCCATCCCTGTCTGTCAGACCAAGTGCCCCCCCCCCCGCAAAAGACTCCAGGGGCCACACCGAGCCTCCTACCACCCACTGCCAGGGACTAGCTGGCAGCTGATCGGCCCCGCCAGGCCTCTGCATGCCTGCCCTGGCCAGAACTCTGCCAGCAACCACATGGCCCTGTGCCCACACATGCCCTGGCCAGGGACTCCTCCAGCATCCACCAGGCCCTGCGCCTGTTGGGCCTCTGCACACCCACCTTGGCCAGGGACTCCACCAGCAAACCACCATCCCTGCACCCTACACCCGCTGGCCTTCACACACCCACCCCAGTAAGGGACTCCGCCAGTAACCATGTTGCCTCATGCCCCTTGCCCATTGGGCCTCTGCCACCCTGGCCAGGAAATTTGAGAGCTGCACAACCTGCGTCCTCCATCCCATACCCTCCCTACCTTTGCAACAGCCCTGCCTGTCTTGCAAGGGACTCTGGAAGGCACACTACATGCACTCTAGCTCCAGAGCAATCCCTGCCTCTATGCGAAGCCCTCCTCCTGGCCAGAGACTGCTGGAGCCCCAGGCTCTCTTTGCCAATGTCATGGGCTCCAAATATTCCCAGAACCATGTGCACCATCCCACGCCCTGTTGCTGGATCCAGGTGTGCCACACTCTGGATCTGCTCTCACAGCTAGAACTCCCTGTTTGGTACTGTCCCAGAGGAGCTACACAGGGAGACTCCCTACAAAAATCCAGCAACAGTAGAGTAATCCTACTGGGGTCTAATCTAGGAGAGACACCTCCCTAACTCTGAAGACAGGCAGAGGAAATGGTGAAAAACAATGATGGGGCGGAATTAATGGAAAAACTCCAGCAATATGAATAATCAGAGTATATCAACTCCCACAAGGAACAACAAAGCAGACACAGCACAAGATCTCATGCATAAACAAATGACTGAGATGTCAGAAATCGAACTTAGAATCTGGATAGCAAATAAGATTGAATTAGAATTTCAACCAGGAATCCAAAAGATATCTAAAGAATTCAATGAATTCAAGGACAAAATGACTAAAGATTTTGACACATTGAGAAAAGAAGTTGCAGCCGTCAATGTTCTGAGAAATACAGTAGAATCCCTCAGTAACATAATGGAGCAAGCCAAAGAATTTCTGACATTGAAGGCAAAGCTTTTCAATGCTCCCAAACTTTCAAGAGGAAGAGAAATGGAGGGCAAAAACTGATCACTCTCTCAGAGACCTCTGGGATAATTAGAAGAAAAGCAATATTTGCCTTACAGGGATCCCTGAAAGTGACAAAGTGGCTTCACAAGGCACAGAGTCTCTTCTTCATGAGACTATGAAGGAGAACTTTCCAGACATGCCAAGAGATTCTGAAATTCACATAGTAGAGTTTCAAAACTCCAGCACAACTCAACCAAAATAAGAC
>CAUYPK010007222.1:0-151513 GCA_963574355.1 Loris lydekkerianus | reverse complement strand
GCTGTCTAATTATTCATCCTTACCCCCCCCAAACCAACTTTTTAGTTAAAACTCCACCCTAACATTTTTTTTTTTTTTTTTTTTTTTTTTTTTTTGAGACATAAGTCTCACTTTGTCACCCTTGGTAGAGTGCTGTGGTGTCCTAGCTCACAGCAACCTCAAACTCTTGGGCTCAAGCAATTCTCTTGCCTCAGCCTCCTGAGTAGGTAGGACTACAGGTGCCTGCCACAATGCCTGGCTATTTTTTAGAGACAGGGTCTCACTCTTGCTCAGGCTGGTCTTGAACTTGTGAACTCAAGCAACTCAAGCCACCCGCCTTGGCTTCCCAAAATGCTAGAATTACAGGTGTGAGCCACCATGCCTGGCCTCTTCACAGAATTTCTTGACTCACTCTTTTATCTCAGAGGCTTTGCATGTACTGCTCTCTGTCCAGACACTTTTAATTCTACTCTTCACTGGTTACCCCTGCTTATTCTCCAAATGTGCTTCTTCCTGGCCTTTTCTGACCCACTGGAATTGATTGGCTATTCCTGTGGTTGCACTTGTGCTACCAGATTTATCACTACTCTCATCATCCTTTACTGTAATTATTTAAATATCCATTTCTTGTCTATTCTATAAACTCCATGATGGCAAAAGACCTGTTTGCCTTGTTCCCTATATATTTACACATCTAGTACACTTTCTGGTACACAATGGATATTCATTCTTTTTTTTTGAGACAGAGCCTCAAGCTGCCGCCCTGGGTAGAGTGCTGTGGCATCACAGCTCACAGAAAACTCCACCTCCTGGGCTCAAGCGATTCTCCTGCCTCCGCCTCCCAAGTAGCTGGGACTACAGGCAGCTGCCACAACGCCCGACTATTTTTTTGTTGCAGCCATCATTGTTGTTTGGCGGGCCGGGCTGGATTTGAACCCACCAGCTCAGATGTATGTGGCTGGTTCCTTAGCCACCTGAGCCACAGGCGCTGAGCCGATATTAATTCTTATTTGTTTAATGAATAAATAGAATAAACTTCTTTTTGTGAGCTATGGTAATGTCACTGCACTCTATTCAGGGTGATAGAGATCTTGTCTCAAAAATCCAAAACAAAACAAAACCCCAAACCAAAAAAAACCCTCACAGCCGAGTAGGATAGCTCTTGCCTATAATCCTAGCACTCTGGGAGGCTGAGGTGGGTGGGTTGCTTGAGCTCAGGAGTTGGAGGACAGCCTGAGCAAAAGTAGAAAAATTAGCCAGGTGTTGTGTTGGGTGCCTATAGTTCCATCTACTCAGGAGGTTGTGGCAAGAGGAAGGCTTGAGCCCAAGAGTTTGAGGTTGCTATGAGATACGATGCCACAGCACTCTACCAAGGATAATGCAGTAAGACCCTGTCTCAAAAAAAATTCTCATTCTGTCATTATGTTTTGGTTGATGTTATATTCTTTCATGCCACCCCCATTAATATGTTGAAGCCCAAATACACAGTTTTGGACATGAGGTTTCTATGAAAGTAATAAAGGTTGTATGAGGTCACAAATGTGGGGTCCTGTCCTTGTAAAAAGAGGCACATGGAAGCTTGTTCTCTTTTTCTTTCTGCATACTCACCAAGGAAGTGTCATGGGAGGACACAGTGAGAAAGCTGACATCTACAAGCTAAGAAGAGAGCTCTCACCAAACACTGATTTGCCAGCACCTTGATCATGGACTGCCAGCCTCTAGAACTGTGATAAAATAAATTTGTCATTCAAACCACCCAGACTGTGGTATTTTGTTATAGCAGACCAGGCAGACTAATACAATTGATTTTTCTATTTATATCTTATCTTCCTAAGGAAAGGGCCTAGTCTTCTATTTCTCTATATTGTTCTTTGAAAAGCATCACACATGTAGAAGATGCTTAAAAAATAATTGACTGAGTGCTTAAAGAAGCCTTTATATGTAATACTCCTTCTTTCTAAGATATTTTTCTCTTACTCTTTGACCAGCTAAATTCTACTCATCTTTCAAGCCTTAGCATCAATATCACATCCTCAGAATATTCCCTGTCCTACTTAATCTAAATTATCAGTGCCACCCTCTTATTCTCTATTAAAGTGTCTTTGCTCCTTTATGTCATAGTATGCATGGTAATTTTTATTATGCAGCAGAACCTCCATAGTTGACCATCTCCCTACATTGACCACCTCCTTTAAATTGACCTTAATTTTCACAGACCAGACAGGTACCACATGTGCTATCAGTATGGTAGTTCCTTATGTTGACCACCTCTATATGTTGACAAGTCACCTAGCACACTGCCCTGTACAAATATTATAGATATACAAATATTTTTAGAGTAGCTGATAGTTGAATGACTTAACTGCTTAATTCTATTTCATTGATCTAAATTTGATGTCTTTTTTAAAATTTTTGAGACAGAGTTTCATTCTGTCATCCAGGCTAGAGTGCCATGGCCCCAGCCTAGGTCACAGCAACTTCAAACTTCTGGGTTCAACCGATCCTCCTGCCTCAGCCTCCCTAATAACTGGAACTACAGGCAGGTACCAGCTTCTTTTTCTAGTTTTAGTAGGCTGGGTCTTACGCTTGCTCAGGCTGGTCTTGAACTTCTGAGCTCAAGTAATTCTCTCACCTTGGCCTCCCAGAGTGATTGCGTAGGTGTTAGCCACTGCAATGTGATGCTTTTTGACTTCCCCTTTCTGGACCCAAAAACATATTGGTCTCGCATGTAAGTCCTTAAGGGTTTTATTTTGTTTTTGTGTTTTCTTAATAGTTCTCCCCCTCCCTTTTCTTCTTTTTTCATTTAGTCCTTTAGAGATTTACAGTCATGGCAGTGTCTGAAGTACTGAGGCTAATCAGAAAATGTGTGTTGGTCTCTTGGTTGAGATGAGTTCTGAGATGTGCCAAACAGCTTGTGGTGAGGAGGACCAGGACTGACTCAAAGACACAGGGAAAGAAACTCCAACTTATGGTGGCTCCACTTACAATTTTTTGGATTTACCATGGTATGAGAAACATCTAAAGTTAGTAGAAATTGTACTTTAAGTACTCAAACATCCTATTTTTCATTTTCAGAGCAGTATTTAATAAATTGCATGAGATAGTCAATACTTGGTTATAAAATAGACTTTGCATTAGATGCTTTTGTCCAACTGTAGACCAAGGTAAGTGTCCTGGGCACATTTAAGGCTCAGCTAAGCATTGATGTTCAGCAGGTCAGGTGTATTAAATACACTTTTGACTTAATGATATTTTTAGCTTATGATGGGTTTGGGGGAGTTGAGGAGCATCTGAAGTAAAGCTAGGGACTGTTTGCAGTGAAGGCTGAGTATGTTTGCTTGAAATGGTGGTATTAGGGAGGGCTGTTATAAACCTTTGGGTTCCTGACTTTAGATTTGATAAAATAGACCTAAGGAACTGTTGGTGATGATTGAGCTGGGGAGTTACTCAGGAGAATGGAATTTGAGAAAGATTATGCCAACAGCTGATGATTATGTGAATTGGAAGAGAGACAGACTATGGGCTGGGAATGTGGCAGAGAGGCTGCTAGGGAGTCTAGGCAGCTCTAAATTTCCATTATTCTAGGATCCTAGATGGTTGAATCTGAAAAAAGATAGAAAATTAAAATAGTTCTGAGTTGCTAATTTAAAATAAGAAATATTATTTAATTCCTTCTCTTGAAGGCATTCTGATTCTAACCAGAAGGCTGCTTGGTGAATACAGACTTACAACCAAAACGGTACATTGAATGATCTTACTGGCTATTTTGCTTTTTTAACTCAGAAGGGACATATATGCCTGACAGTTGGATAAAAAATATCTGTATCATCCAGAGTAGAAGCTCACCAGATAGTAGGTTCTTTGTTTCTTCTTTTTCAAGCTAGGTTTTAGGGGGATGTTCATTTTTCTCTAGATAAATTGCAGAGCAATCTGATTAAATACACACTTGATTACATTCTAGATTGAGTATGTACCATAGTTGCCTTGAATAAACTTTATTGTTTGTGTTACAAATATGTGACATCTGGGAGATAAGAGGATGAGTTAAGTTCAAAATATAACTCTGTGCTAAATAGTCAATAGTTAGGACAGCTAGGGCTGACTCAGATGAGAAATGTCCAAAGGTCAGTTGAAAATGTGAAGCTTGAACAATCTGAAAAAGAACTTGGGATTTGGAGATACAGATTTTTCAGGCAGAAGTAAATATGTTCTTTATTTTTTCTTTTGAGACAAAGTCTCACTGTGCCACCCTGGGTAGAGTGCCGTAGTGTTATCATAGCCCACAGCAACCTCACATCTTAGGTTCAAGAGATCCTCTTGCCTCAGCCTTTCGAGTAGCTGAGACTACAGGTGCCTGCTCAACATCTGGGTAGTTTTTCTATTTTTACTACAGATGGGGGTCTCACTTTTGCTCACATTTGAACTCCTGAGCAATCCACTCACCTTGGCCTCCCAGAGAGCTAGGCCTCCCAGAGAGACTATTCATCATCATATTGAAACTATGCATTTGTATTCTGGATACCCCTCAAATGTGTGTCTATAATATCCATTCTTTCAATTTTTCTGTATAATTAAAATTTTTCATAATTAGAAGTTGGGAAAATTTTTTTTAAAAAGCTATGTATTTATATATTTGTATCCTCTACACCTAGATAGTCAGCTCCTTGAGGTCAGGCATGACCTCTTATTCATCTTAGTAAAAGTACCCTGCATACTGTTGTTCAGTTCATTAAGTGTTAGCTGAATGAATTAATGAGAGTAATCTGGATGAAGGAGAGGAGAGTCAGTGTCAGAACTTTTATTAAGTACAGTGGAGAAGGCCCAGAGACAAGAACACTAGATCTAGCCACAAAGAAGTCATTAGTGTTGTGCTAGGGAGGAAGTTAGAATTTTCAAGAAGAGAGGAAGGTGGTGGAAAGGGAAACCAAGAAAAGAGAATCATCTTTAGCTTTAGAAACACATCCTCAAATGCTAAGAAAACATGCCTACTAAGGGTTTGAGTCTCTTTTTGGCTTGAGAGCTACCCACTCTGTGGGAGGCAGGGCTTTTTCTTTCACAAATGCCTCTTTGGGGGCCAGGCTATTCCCTGAGAGAACCTTTATCAGCTCTACCAGCTCCCACTGTTGTCTTGGGGTAGTGTCCTGAGTTCTAGTCTCAGATCTGCCGTGACTCACAGTGTTACCTTGTTCAAGTCACCCTCTTCTCCCTGGGCCTCCAAAGTCCCTTGCAGCTGTCAACATGTCTGGGACAATGCAGTCTAAAAGACTGCTGAGGATTCTGACTTGCTCTCTACTGCTTTGCAACTACTAATCTCTTCGCCAAACACCAACTGTCTTGCCCTCTGCTTTAGAACCTTAGGTGGTTTCTGACACACCTGTTGTAGGGCCCCTCCCCCATCCTCCTCACAGAATTTAGTTCATAGATATGTCACTAGGCAGCACTGCCTTGATTGCAGCACAGAAATGAGTTTCTTTTTTTTTTTCCTTTTCTTTTGCAACAGTCTTATTTTGTTGCCCTCCATAGAGTGCTGTGGCACTTTAAACTTTAAATTCTGGGTTCAAGTGATCCTCTTGCCTCAGCCTCCTGAGTAGCTGGGACTATGGGCACCTGCCACAAAGCCCCGCTAGTTTTAGAATGGGGTCTTGCCCTTCCTCTTGATCAGGCTGGTCTCCATCACCTGAGCTCAAGCAACCCACCTGCCTCAGCCTGCTAGGATTACAGGTGTGAGCCACTCACCTGGCCCAGAAATTAGTTTCAGCCATTTAAATCAACTGTTGAGTGATTAGGCCAAGCACCTACAATTGTCTACTTATCCTAAAACAGCCAAGGAAATAAAGATTGAGGACCAGTTTTACTGTGATCCACAAAAATTCCTTTTTTGCCTTCATCTTTGGTGTTCTGGACCTTAACGGTCTTTGAGCCTTCAGGTTATATTCATTGATTTATTTCTCTTTCCTTTGTGGGAAGGAATCATTATTTCAGGGGATTGGTTTAATCATTCTCCAGATTTATGACCTTCTTTCCATGTAAGGCCTCTCTTGTTTATTTATTTATTTATTCATTTTTATCTCATTGCTGTATCCATCCAACCACAGCCACCATAGGCAATCATTGGATATTCTTAATGAGTGTTTTTTTTTTGCTTGTGTATACTCCTGAATAATGGATGATGCTTCTAGTATACATATAGTTTAAAAATTTTTAACAATAACCCAATATACCCAAAATATTATCATTTCAACTTGTAATCAATATAAAAAATTACTGAGATATATTACTTTTTTGTACTTCAAAAATCTAGTCTGTATTTTACTCTTATAATATATCTCAATTTGAATGCTAAATTTTTATCAGAAACAATGTGTATTTGGATTTCATAAAATTCGCAATTGAAAAAGTAGAGACAGCCAGGCATGGTGGCACAGAGCTGTAGTCCTAGCTACTTGGGAGACTGAAAGAGGAGGATCCTTATAGTTTAGGAATTCGAGGCTACTGTAAGCTATGATTATGCCACTGCACTACAGCGTTGATAGCCTGGGTGACAGAATGAGATCCCTGTCACTTAAAAAAAAAAAAAAAAAAAGAAAGCAAGAAAAAGAAATAAAGAAAGAAAAGAAAAAAGAAGTAGATTGATATGCTTAAGTTGTTCCAAACATAATAAAAAGTTTTCTAATAACAATCATGTACTCGGCAGCACCCATAGCTCAGTGGGTTGGGCACTTGCCACATACACTACTGAGGCTGGCGGGTTCAAACCTTGCCTGGACCAGCTAAACAACAATGACAACTGCAACAACAAAAAAATAAGTGGGCATTGTGGTGGGCGCCTGTAGTCCCAGCTACTTGGGAGGCTGAGGCAAGAGAATCGCTTAAGCCCAAAAGTTGGAGGTTGCTGTGAGCTGTGACGCCACATTACTCTACCAAGGACGACATAGTGAGACTCTGCCTCAAAAAAAAAAAATCAAGTACCAAAAAAATTTTTCCTTTTAATGTTTACATAAAATTTGACAAACTGCTTCATATATTTTATTTATTTATTTATTATTTAATTATTTATTTTGAGACAGAGTCTCATTATGTCACCCTGGGTAGAGTGCCGTGGCTTTACAGCTCACAGAAACCTCAAACTCTTGGGCTTAAGCAATTCTCTTGCCTCAGTCTCCCAAGTAGCTGGGACTACAGGTGCCCACCATAGCGTCCGGCTATTTTTTTGTTGCAGTTGTCATTGTTGTTTAGCAGTCCCGGCTGTGTTTGAACCCACCAGCCCCAGTGTATGTGGCCGCTGCCCTAACCAGTATGCTACGGGGGCTGAGGCATGCTTTATACATATATTTTAGAAGAATTGACTTGACTTTGAAGCAAAAGCATATCAGTTTCAAAACTACATCTGCCCAAGTTATGTAAATTTGGTGACTTTTATTTGTTTTTTCAGACAGAGTCTTACTCTATGGCCCATAGCATCATAGCTCACAGCAACCTCAGACTCTTGGGCTCAAGTGATTCTCTTGCCTCAGACTCCCAAGTAGCTGGGACTACAGGCGCCTGTCACAACACCTGGGTATTTTTTTTTTTTTTTTTGACCCTGCTACTGCAACAACAACAAAAAAAAATAGCTGCGCGTTGTGGCAGGCACCTGTAGTCCCACCTACTTCGGAGGCTGAGGCAAGAGAATCACCTAAGCCCAAGAGGTGGATGGTTGCTGTGAGCTGTGATGCTACAGTACTCTACCAAGGGTGATAAAGTGAGACTCTGTCTCTGAAAAAAACAAAAACAAAAACAAAACTTTGTGATTATGTCGGGTCCACCTGATTAATCCTGGATAATTGCTCTATTTAACAAAAAATTAGCAACTTTAATTTGACCTGCGTCCTTATTTCCCTTTGTCGTATAACCTATTACATTCATAGATTCTGATGATTAGGACATGAACATTTTGGGGTTGTTATTCTCACTGCCACAGAAAAGGACAGTTTTTTGTCATTCATCTGCTTAAAAAGTTGGTTGATTTATTGCTTCCAAAGGAGATTTTTAAATCTTTTAGGGCACCAGAATCCACATGTGATGAAATATGTGGTTCCTTTCACCAAAATAATGTTTACACAGAGATAGTTTTGGGAGATCCTGTTAGTCTACCTTGTTTTTTTTTACCTTTTTTTTTTTAATTTTTTTTTTTTTTTAATTGTTAAATCATAGCTGTGTACATTAGTGCAATCGCCTATACCCATTCTAAGATGCACCATAGATAACACCCGGGTATTTTTAGAGATGGGCTCTTGCTCTTGCTCTGGCTGGTTTTGAATTCATGAGCTCAAGCAATCCACCTACCTTGGCCTCTCAGAATGCTAGGATTCCAGGCATGAGCCACTGCTCCTGGCCCTATGTTGTATGTGTGTATTTTTTTTTTTTTAGAGACAGAGTCTCACTTTACTGCCCTTGGTAGAGTGCTGTGATGTCACAGCTCACAGCAACCTCCAACTCCTGGGCTTTGGCAATTCTCTTGCTTTATCCTCCCTAGTAGCTGGGACTACAGATGCCTGCCACAATGCTCGGCTATTTTTTGTTGCAATTTGGCCAGGGCCGGGTTTGAGCCTGCCACCCTTGGTATATGGGGCTGGCGCCCTACCCACTGAGCCACAGGTGCTGCCCGTATGTGTGTATTTTTAATGTACAGAAATGTTATTATGCTTTGTATTTCAGTCAATTTGTCATTCAGTATGATGTTTCTTCCTTGTGTACATCTGATTTTTTGCTTTAACGGATACACACTCCCTCATGGTGCATGCTCGTATCTTTTTTTTTTATTAAATCATAACCATGTACATTTATGAGGTATAATGTGCTGATTTGATATACAATATGGAATGCTTACATCAAACTGGATGCTCATATCTTATCTAGGCATTCTTCCAGAGGTAGAGATGCAGATGACTTGCAATTCTTGCCATCACAAGTCATGGTGCAGCAAACACCCTTTTTCATGTCCCTTATAGATTCGTATGAAATTTCTTTCAGGTATATAGTATTTAGCTTGATTGCCCTTCTACACATTAAAGCATTTCTACTTCTATCCTCCATATCTGTTAGCTTTTCTTTTCTATTTTTTTTTTGGCTTTTTTTTCTCTTCTGGGAAAGGGGTCCTCAAACTATGGCCCACAGGCCACATGAGGCAGTGTGATTGTATTTGCTCCAGTTTTGTTTTCTTACTTCAAAGTAAGATATGTGCATTGTGCATAGGAATTTGTTCATAGTTTTTTTTTTTAAGTATAGTCCAGCCCTCCAACGGTCTGAGGGACAGTGAACTGGTCTCCTGTTTAAAAAGTTTGAGGACCTCTGCGTGACTAGACTATCTGGGAAATACTCTGTCTTTTGTCTTTCCATTCCCTAATTTGTTTCCCAGCTGTGTCCATTGTCATAATTTTCAAATCTATTGTGTGCTCTATTTTAGCAATTAAAAAAAATTTTTTTAAAATTAAATCATAGCTGTGTACAATAATACAATTATGGGGTACAATGTGCTGGTTTTATATAGTGATTAGTTTTTCCTACCTAACATTAGCTCCCGGTTTTTTTTTTTAAACTCCCCCCCTTATTTCAATTATTATACTTGTCAAATAGTTGATATTTTTGTGTGGTTCTCTTTTTTTTTTTTTCTGGTTTCATATTGGTAATATTTTCCTTTATCTTTTTTATCATACTTTTTAGGCTACTTTAAAAATCTTAGTCTGAAAAAAATAAATAAAAGTCTTAGTCTGGTGTATTTCTATACTTAAGGTACTATCTGCAGTCAAGTGAATCGTGTCCTTTTGAATTAGTTGTGCTGCTCACTCCTCACTGTTATTTTGTCCTTGGACATATGGTTTGCTCTGCCTAACAATGCACACCTGTGCCATTGAGCTCAGGGACTGAAGGTGGGGTTGAATGAGTTCCAAAACTGAGACCAAAGGCACCAAAACTCCCAAGTCAGGCTGAAGCACAAAATAGCTCCTTATGTCAGGGTTTTGTTTTTTTGCAGTTTTTGGCCAGGGCTGGGTTTGAACCTACCACCTCTGGCACATAGGGCCAGCAGCCCACGCCTTTGAGCCACAGGTGCCGCCTTTTTTTTTTTTTTTTTTTTTTTTGAGACAGAGCCCCAAGCTGTGGCCTTGGGTAGAATGCTGTGGCATCACAGCTTTTACCCTTTATCCCACCAAAGAGAAACAGCCTTACGGGGGAGGCAATTTTTATATTGTAAATCACTTGCACTGAATTAGATGAGTGAAGAGGGAAAATGAATGTCCGAAGTTAGGTTGCTCCCACCTGTTTTTAGCAGCTCATCTCACAGGTTGAGAACTGCTGCTCTAGATGGATGAGATCTTATTGCATTTTTAGTGCCTCAGCTGTTACCCTTACCAACACCTGGAATAGCACTGATAGTTTGGAGACAGTGGCGGAGGCAAAGAGAGATCAGAACCCCTCCCTCCTTTTCTTTTCTTATTCCACAGCTGTGCTTGGTCACCTCCTGGCCCTAATCAAAGCCACCTCCTTTACCCCTCCCCCCAATTCAAAACAAGGCCCTCCCCTTCACCCAAGGGGTTTCTCACAGTTTTCTTTCTTTCTTGGTATATTCTTTTTGTAAATCTTTTGAGATTGGTCTTGGGAAAGGGAGCAATGGTCACACTAGTTCAATCATGATTTAAGCTTAAGGATTTTGAACACTTGCTTTGTGCCAGACATTGTTCTAAGCTTGCCTCTTGTATTAACTCATTTAATCCTTGTAATCACCCTATGCAGTTCTATCAGCAACCCCATTTTACAGGTGGGAAAACTGAGGTATAAAGAAGTTAACTAAATTGTTTGAGGAACTAGTTAGGACTCTAATGCAGGCAGTCTGGCTCCTGAGTGGGTCTTTCTAATCTCTGCCTTGGAGTGAAGTCCAGATTAGCCCAGTGCTCTCTGTGGAGATGGACTAAACATAGTGTTGGCCAGGGCATTGCCCCATAATGTCAGGCTGATGAAACATGGGCCAGCAGAGAGGAGGGGGGGTGGGTGACAAGAACAAGGTATTAACAGCCAGGTCTACTGTCAGCAGCATTTGATCCCAGGCAGGAGACTCTAACAGAGTTCTCTCAGGGCAGGATACAGGCCCTGCATGGTTAGAGGGACAAGGAGCGTTTGTGAGGCCAGCCCAAATGAGGGCTGATGTCAGTTCTCCTCTGTTTCTGAATTTGGCATCTGATGTAAACTGGTTGGTGTAAAATTCTGTTCTGTGTTTTCAATCCACTGAATTTGAAGTCCCTCCAGTGGGAGTGTTTCTGTGGACCGGAGGCCTTTGGCTCAGGAACCACTAGCTGCTTCCCAGAGAGCGTTCTTAGGCTGCCAGGACTTGTGACTGCTGTACTGTGTCTTCACACTTCTTGCCTCCTTCTTCCCTTTTCTCTGATTCATCAACACATGTTGGAGGGCAAGTACCCATCATAAGTCCCGTGGAAGATACGCTAGATCAGTGGTTCTCGACCTTCCTAATGCCGCAACCCTTTAATACAGTTCCTGTGGGTCCTGACCCACAGGTTGAGAATGCTGCTCTAGATGGATGAGATCTGAAGAGGAAACCTCTGACTCCAGTTACTGGGCTCTAACGAACTGAAAACAAGGCCTGTGTTCCTTATCTTGATTATTCATGCATAGCTCTTTCTCTGAAACCACAGCCCTCCACGGCTGCTTCTGAAGTGCCCAGCACTTTTTTCACTGGGGTTCCTGAAAGAGAATTAGAAACTTATTTGAAAAGCATCTCCTACCCCACTGGGCTGCCTGTGGCTTAAGGTTTCAGGCAGGCTCCTCTTCTGAGTGTTTGCTGACAGGCAGGCTGCTGTGCCCTAGGGACCAGCCTTTTATCTTCTGAGTTGCAAATATTTCACACTAGGGTTTCCAGCTGCTGCCCTTCCCCCTCCTTATTCCTTTCCTTCTCTTCCTCATTCCTAAAGCCACACCTTACAACCCCTTAGCCACTGCCACTTTACCTGATGAGGACGTCTCTCTCTTCAGTTCCTTCGGGAAAATCTGAGACGCCTGAACACAGCTCTACCTTCATGTGCCTGGCAAAGCAAAGTGAAATGAATACCTGTGAATGTTTCCTTTGTATCAGAGGTTGTTTACAGAGCCTTATTTACATTATTTCATACAAGTCTTATGACAACCAACTTGACATGGGAATGTTTACTGTCGAAAGTCCTGAGGCTACTCAGCCCAAGATTAGGACCCACTGACACTCTTTCCTGATTTTGAATGGTTCTAGATCTCCTTTCAGCTTTCTTAGCTTTAGCCCTGTTTTGCTATTCCTTAGAATTAAAAAAGAAAAAGGGAAAGGAAATAAAAAAGTAACCTTCCAGCTCTCTGTCTTTTGGACATGTTTCATTCAATGGTTATTTTAAAAGTTTTAAACGGGGGTGGGGGGTGCCCATAGCTCAGTAGTTAGGGCGCCAGCCACATAGGGGCGCCGGCTCAGTAGTTAGGGCGCTGGGGCTGGTGGGTTCAAACCTTTCCTGGACCTGCTAAAAACGACAATGACAACTATGACAACAACAACAAAAAATATAGCCGGGGGTTGTGGCGAGCACCTGTAGTCCCAGCTACACGGGAGGCTGAGACAAGAGAATCGCTTGTGCCTGAGAGTTTGAGGATGCTGTGAGCTATGATGCTACAGCACTCTATGGAGGGTGACAAAGTAAGACTCTGTCTCAATTAAAAAAATAAATAAATAAAAGTTTTAAACCGTGGAACCATTTCTTAGAAAGTGATCATGGGAACTGCAGTATATAAAAGACACAGGAGTGGTGCGGATTGAAGTGACAGTGACAGGGAGCAGCAAGTTCTGACCTCTCAGTGTCCCTGAACATTGAAAGCTCCTGATTATGTTTCCCTTTAGAGATAAGCAAGCTGAGGCCCAGAGAAGGGAAGTGGCTGGCACTTCCGGACTAGTGCCTGTGTCTTCCTGCTTCTAGCCTATAGTTTTCTGCAGAAATCCCAGTTTGTGTAATTTCTGCACACACTCTGCAGGACACCTGGTCTAGAAGGGGTGCAAGTAGAAGCAGAGGGATGGGGGCTGGGCTTCCTCTGTCTGTCCTTCCTTATTACCAACAACCTAATCTCCCAACCCCTGTGGGGAATGAGGCAGGTCAGGGAGGGAATTGACAGGGAATACAGAAAGATGCAAGCAGAGGTGCAAGGCAGCAGGTGACAGACGACAAGAAAGAGTGCTGACACAGAAGATAAGGGAAAAAGAGCAAAGGAGCCACCATCTCAGCTCAGAGTAGTGGCCTAGGGTCTTGTTCTAGTATCCCCCTTGAGCCAGTCCTGGCCCCTTTCCCTGCCTCAGTGTCCTTGAAAGCTTCTCTGCCCACCTGCGGTGACCATGTAGGAGGGGCAATATGGTATAAGAGCACCACACACTGGGAGTCAGACCTAGCCCAGAACTGCCTGGGAATTGCTGAATGTCTCCAGGCAGCTCAAAAGTCTCACCAGGCCTTAGACTCCTACTTGTAAAACAGGATGAGATGAGATGATCTCTTGGGGCCCTTTGGGTCAGATAGTAATGATCTGGGATCCCAAGGCTGTAGTTAGGAAGCCAGGAAATGGGCATATCTGGCTCCAGGCCACCAAGAATGGCAGGTTTAATATCCAACAGTGACCCTGCATTTGTAGTCCAGCAATTTTGGTTTGTTTTTTTTTTTGAGACAGAGCCTCAAGCTGTCGCCCTGGGTAGAGTGCTATGGCATCGCAGCTCATAGCAACCTCCAACTCCTGGGCTTAAGCAAGTCTCTTGCCTCAGCCTCCCAAGTAGCTGGGACTATAGGTGCCTGCCACAACTCCCGGCTGTTTTTTTGGTTGTACTTGTCATTGTTGTTTGGCAGGCCCGGGCTGGATTTGAACCCCGCCAGATTTGGTGTGTGTGGCTGGCGCCTTAGCCGCTTGAGCTACAGGCGCTGAGCCCAGTAATCTTGCTTTATAGATGAGGAAATTGGGCCTAGAAAGGCAGAGTGACTTCTCTGCTTCTCTCAGCTTTATTTCTCTTTTTCCTGTGAATTGCAGAATCTAAAGATTCAGCTCAAAGCAGTTCTGTATAGTGGGGAAGCTTTTTTTTTGTTTGTTTTTTTTAAGACAGAGCCTCAAGCTGTTGCCCTGGGTAGAGTGCCATGGCATTACAGCTCACAGCAACCTCCAACTCCTGGTCTCAATTGATTCTCCTGCCTCTGCCTCCCAAGTAGCTGGGACTACAGGCACCTGCCACAATGCTGGACTATTTTTTTTGGTTGCAGCTGTCATTATTGTTGTTTGGCGGGCCCGGGCTGGCTTTGAACCCGCCAGCTCAGGTATATGTGGCTGGCGCCTTAGCCGCTTGAGCCACAGGTGCTGAGCCAGTGGGCAAGCTTTTTTGTTGTTTTTCTCAACATTGACTTTGAAGTTAAAGTTTTTTATAAAAAGAGTACCTGCTCGTTATAAAAATTTCCATTAGTACAGGAAGTGAAAAGCTACAAATTGCTGTCATCCTTCTGCTCTCCCTCCCTAGGTCCCCAGGGGTGTCTCCTGTCACAGTTTAGTGTGCATCCATCCCGAACTTCTTGGTAAACACACAAACATGAATGCCTCCCCCAACAAATGGAATATTGTCTAAATTATTCAAGCAGAAACTTTCTTTTATTTCTTTTATTTATTTATTTTTTGAGACCAAGTCTCACTTTATTGCCCTTGGTAGAGTGCTGTGGCATCACAGCTCACAGCAACCTCCAACTCCTGGGCTCAAGCAAGTCTCCTGCCTCCACCTCCCAAGTAGCTGCGACTTCAGGCACCTGCCACAACGCCCGGCTGTTTTTTGGTTGCAGCCATCATTGTTGTTTAGCAGGCCCGGGCTGGATTTGAACCCACCAGCTCAGGTGTATGTGGCTGGCGCCTTAGCTGCTTGAGCCACAGGCGCCAAGCCGGAAACTTTATTTTCTATTTTTATTTTTTTGAGCTAGTGTCTTACTCTGTTGTCCCAGGCTAGAGTGCCATTGTGTCATAGCTCACAGCAACCTCGAACTCTTGGCCCCAAGAGACTGATCCTCTCCTCAGCCTCCCCAATAGCTGGGACTACAGGTGCCTACTATGATGCCCGGCTGGTTTTCCTATTTTTAGTAGAGACAAGGGCTCAGGGTCTGGCTCTTGCTTAGGATGGTCTCAAACTCCTGGGCTCAGGTGATCCACCCACCTTGGCCTCCCAGAGTGGTAGGATTACAGGCATGAGCCACCATACCCTGAGGTTTTTGTAAAGATTTAACTAGAGTGTATGTAAATAGCATTTAACGGTGCCTGGTACACAGTAAGCATCACACACACAGACATTCATGCACTGTTCAGGGGACACAGAATGAGTTAGAGGTAGAGTTAAAACAAGACCCCAAGTTTCCTGATCTCCAATCTCCTCAGCTTTTTGTGGCACCTCTCTATTTCTCACCCAGGTTCCCTGCATGTGTGTTAAATGTTCCATACTTGCTAAATGAATGAATGAATGTGTATTTGTCTGTGTGTGTGTATGTACGTGTGTGTGTGTGGGGGGGGGTAGGATCCATCTGGGATTTGAGGTCTGCAGAGTTCCTGGGATGCCAGCTCTGGAAAATGGAAGGTTTCATTTCTAGACTGGGAGGGTGTGGGACAGTGTGGGTTGGCTGGACCAGCTGCTGCCTGAGGGCTCCACGCCAGGGGAGTTGAGCCTCTGGGCAGAGTTGAGGGCCCAGAGTAGCTCTCAGCTTAAAGGATCTTGGCTTAAAAGGAATGTGCAGTGGGCTGCCTCTGCTCAGGAGGGGCTAAAAAAAGCCTCACCCTCCCCTGGGCTTTGTGCGAAGGTTATCAACTGCTCAAGTCAGCTCATCTCTCTGGCTGCTCTGGCATTTTTGAGAGGGTCTGTTTTCCTGGCCCCTCTAGGTTTCCACACTTGGCAGGAAGTGGTCAGCCTGTCCTAGAGGTGGAGGCCCTGAGGAGTGAGGTGTAGGGTGGGGGGGGAGGGCTGGTAGCCCCAAACCTGGTGACAGTGCACAGTTGTCAGCTGTGCCCTCCTGGTGTTTCTTCCTTTTATAGCCAGCAGCAACTGTTGCTCTTGCTTTCACCCAGCCCCTCTGTGGGGGCTCCTGCCCAGGATAAAAGGGGAAGGAGCCGCCCCGTCTCCTATCTCATCTCCCAGGCTCCGTGCCTCTTGGTTTCTTCTTAGATCACTCCTCCAGCAGAGATCCCAACAAGACAACATGCCTCCCAAGAAGCCTGAGCCTAAGAAGGAGGCAGCCAAGCCGGCCACAGTGCCAGCCCCTGCACCAGCACCAGCCCCGGCCTCAGCTTCCGAGGCCCCCAAGGAACCTGCCTTTGACCCCAAGAGTGTAAAGGTGAGTGAGGCTCAGATGCTAGGATGGGAGTGAGGATGACATTCAGGATCCTATTTGCCCTTGCGCTTAGAGATCTACTTCATGTAGGCGGGTCTGGAACGAAGACTTACTTGGGCATCCAGGCCCCAGATCACAGTCCCATGGGGCTATGGAATGGGCATTAGGGCTGATGAAGGGCCTCTTGGGTCATAGGCCTTTTCCCTTGAGAACAAGCTCTGCTGCACAACCCTGGATTTGCCCAGAAGAGTTGGGAATGGCAGAAGGTATAACCAACCTTTTTAAGGACCTATGAGGTCCATCATAGCAAAGTAAAGGAGACTGACCTTTCCCACTCAGGTAGTATGACAACTTTATGGAGACCAGGTACATAATGACAGTTGCCAGTATGACTTGGAGAAAGTGATGTAAAATGTCAGGGAGTGTGCTCCTAGTGCACTGGGGGCTGGGAAAGGCTTCACTTACACACCCTTATGCTGGGTGAGAGAGGGGAAGGGAGGCTGCAGTTAAGGTAAGAGGAGCCTGGGTCCCCCTCTTCCCCTCTCCCTTCCCAGATGGGTCCCTTCTTCTATGGCTGTAGCCTGGGAGTAGCTGAGACCCAGTATAGGAGGGTCCCAGGCTAAGACCCACTCTCTGACCTGGTAAGGGAGCTGGGTCTGGTTCCTCTCCTCCATCCTGCTCCCCTCACTCTGGAACATTCCTCTCCCTGGGGCAGGTGGAGGCCCTGCCTGCTGACTCAGTCATTTTAGACCTCCCAGCTATCTGGCCAGCTGGTAAAGGAATGGAACTGAGAGAGGGTAGGCCGAGGTGGGGTGTGGGTGGGGGTGGGGTCCAAGGCCTCTGGAGAGGAGCAGTTTTAAGCTCGGCACCAGAATGGATAAGGTCAAGTGGCTACTGGTATGAAGAGCTATTAATAACAGATTGGGAGGCTGAGGCAGGTGGATTGCTTAAGCTCATGAGTTAAAGACCAGCCTGAACAAGAGCGAGACCCCATCTCTAAAAAAATACCTGGGTGTTGTGGCGGGTGCCTATAGTCCCAGCTACTTGGGAGGCTGAAGCAAATGAATCTCTTGAGCCCAAGAGTTTGAGGTTGCTGTGAGCTATGACACCACAGCACTGTACGGAGGGTAAGAAAGTGAGACTCTGTCTCAAAAAAAAATAAAAATAAAAAATAATAATAACAACAACAGATTGGGAGTGGGGAGCCCCCGGGAATCTCAGCCTTAGGGTAGGGATGGGACTTGTGAGAATCAGGTCAAAATAAGAACACAGGACCAGTTTCTGTGACAAGTAGGCAGAGAAACTAAAACCCAGGGCTCTGACTGTATGACCCTCCCTGGCCTTCTCAGGATTCCTTCCAGTTCTTCACCAAGGCCTCTGGAGTTAAGCCAGATCATCCCCACAGGGGGCAGAGTTGGACAGAATGCGTGGCCAAAAGATGGTGGCTACTGCTCCATTCTTGGGCTTGCTTATGGCTCAGTCTGGGGAAGCCAAGGCTAGTGAAAGTCCTTGAAAGTATCATATATTACTTCCTCTATGGACTGAGCAAGGATAGCTGACCATCTTGCCTCTCAGGATCCTTCCTCACCTTTATTTCTGATTTGTTCTGTTAAACCACCACACCTATGAGCATGTTGCCATGCTGGGTTCTTGGCATCTGAGCAACCGCAGATGAGTGGCATGAGAAGGCTATCCTTCCCTTGGCCTGTCATTTTCCTCCATGCACATACCTCTCCCAGTTTCTCACTCTTCTTTTCCATGTCCGCATCTTTTGATCCTGGGGATTGTTGAAATTGCCTCAGAGTATAAAAAGAAGTAAGTGCCTTTTACAGGAGCCGTTTTCCCTATTATTGTACTTACCCAGTTCCTTTGCATAGAAGATTTTTTGGTCAAAGATAGAGCAAAGGTAAACTTAAGCCCAATATATGTGGTTATGACCATATATTCATATTTTATGGGGTTTTTTTTTGATCAGCTGGATTTAAGATATAAGATTTTATGTTTTCATACTAGTTTCTATTACATATTTTCTTCTGGGGCTTAAAGTTAGCAAACTGTACATTTTCCTTACAGCAGTGGTTCTCAACCTTCCTAATACCGCGGCCCTTTAATACAGTGCCTGTGGGTGGCGGCTTAACCAACTCCCAGTCCTCAGCCCCCACCAGCTCATGCAGCCACCTCCAGGGGTCCTCATTAATGGAAGTGAAGTCAGGCCAGGCATGGTGGCTCATGCCTATCATCCTAGCACTTTGAGAGGCTGAGGTGGGAGGATTACTTGAGGCCAAGAGTTCAAGACCAGCCTGGGCAATATAATAAGACCCAGTCTCTACAAAAAATTAAAGAATTAGCTGGGCACAGTGGTGCACAACTGTAGTCCCAGCTCCTCAGGAGGGTTGAGAGAGCTTTGAGGCTACATTAGAGCCATCCCTCAGCATCTGAGGGAGATTGGTGTCAGAGCGCTTCTCGCCTTGTGGATACCAAAATCTAGGGATGCTCAAATCCTTAACATTAAGTGTCTTAGTATTTGCATATAACCTATGCACATCCTCCCATATACTTACTTAATTAATTAAATTTTGAGGCAGAGTTCCTCTTTGTTGCCCAGGCTAGAATACCATAGCTCACTGCAGCCTCAAATTCTTGGGCTGAAACAATCCTCCTGCTTCAGACTCTCTGAGTGGTCGGGACTATAGGGCACACCATGACACCTTTTTCTGATTTTTTTTTTTTTAGAGGTGAGGTCCTGCTATTGCCCAGGCTGGTCTTGAACTCAAGTGATCCTCCCTCCTTAGCCTCCCATGGAACGAGGATTATAGGCATGAGCCACCATGTCTAGGCTACTTTAAGTATTATGACTTATAATACCTAATACAATGTAAATGCTATGAAAATAATTATGCTTTATTGTTTTATTATTTGTACTATTTTTTATAGTTGATTTTATTCCCCAATATTTTTTATTTGCAGTTGATTGAATTTAGGGATGAGGAACCCATGGATACAGAGGCCCAACTGTATTTTATAGCCTGTCTGTTGTGGTTCATTTATCAGGAGAGTGGTGTTTTACACATAGCCTGTGTCTTCCCTCCTTATCTGTGGCCTGGTAGAGGTGACCAGACTGCTGTGGAAGTTACTTCTGCTTCCTGTGGGAGGCCTTCAGTAATCTCAACCCTCACTCTTCTGTTTCCCTCCCCACAGATAGACTTCAGTGCTGACCAGATCGAAGGTGAGTTTGACCCATCCTGCCTCCCCACTCTTTGTACTTTCCTGGAGACGGAGAAGGAGGAAGAGAAGTAGTTGTCCTCTTGGTAATGGTAACTGTTATCATCATCATCATAGCAAGCCTATACTGAGCATCTGGCACGTGTAAGGTACCATCCTAACTTGTTCAATTCTCGTAACAACTCTATGAGGCAGCAGTTAGTACCACTTCCATTTTATAGGTGCGGTCCAGAGAGGTTGGGTGGCTTGGTGAGTCTCATACAGCAGTCAGTGGTAGAAGATTCCAACTCTGGCAGTCTGATTCCAGACCTGTGTTCTCAAGTATTCTGCTAGGCTGTTTGGAATGAAACAGATGCTCCACAAATATTAGTTCCTTTTTTCTTCACCCCCCAAATCTATCCAAGATCTTTAGAAGCCTTCATTTATGTTCTGGTTATTGGAAAACCCACCTCAGGTTACCAGCTTCTCCTCTCCTCATCAGGAAGTCTGCCAAGATGCTTACTCACTAATGATGGCAGGGCCCATGGTGACTTGGGGGTGCCCTTGTCCACTCGTGATCCCCATCAACAACTCTTTTCCATCTTTGTAGAGACGATTTATATTTTCTCAATTTTATAGAAAGTGTTATTAAATGCAGCTTCGAGAAAAGACTTGAGATCTCCCAGCCTCCAATCTGATTGTCACTCCTTAGCCTCTTTTCTATAGGAGTCTGGTGTTTAGGGAATGAAATGTTATGTCATGTGATAACTAAGTGTCCCCAGCTGGAAAGCAAGGCTCACGGTCAGTGCAGCTTATCCCGCTGCTTCCCCCACCAAATGCCTCCAGGACATAAAATCACAGGAGTTGGAAGGGACCTGGAAAGTTCACTTGATCTAACTGTCATTTAAAGCATATCCTGTAAACTAATACATGCACAAAAAATAAAACATATACTACTTAAAAGTAAAGGATAAAAATCAAGGTATTTTTTTATGTTGATTCTTTTCCCAAAGACAACTACAGTTAAAAGGTGTTTATGCATGCTTTGAGAAAAATATAGTAACATACAAGTATGTATGTATGTATAAAGTTTACACAAATTGAACCAAGTGATACATACTGTCCTATGTCTTTTATTAAATATATAATTGGATTTAATAATATAAAATATATTATCTAATAACATGTAATATTTGGATATATTTTCATAATTAACACAAACAGTTCTACTTCATTCTTTTAAATAATTACATATAGAGAATCTCACACATGGATGCACCTTTTTTATTTCATCAGGGCCACACTGATAGACCTTCAGGTTGTTTCCACTGGGAGGATATTAGCAAGCTTTCCCCAGGTGACCTTCCTAGCAGTGGGTCAAAGGATATGTACTTTTTGTAATGATTATTGCCAAACTGCCCTCTAAACAAGTGACACCAGTTTACCCACAAAGGCATGAGAGCTGGCACATGCAATTTTGAAATGAGTGAATTGAATCTGTTTTTGGTATAACTCTGTTGATACTTTCAGTCAGCATTTTTTGGGGTGCTGTGAAATTCTTAATTTTAATGCGTTCTAGTTAAATATATACTTAATGTGGATATACAAACACAAGGGCACTAATAATCAGAATCAACTAATGATCAGAATTTTTCATTTCCCTAATGAGAATCATGGTCAAAGTCACCTAAACAACTGGTTGCCTCTTCTCTCCTAAACATCTTCAGGGTTAGGGGCTAACTCATTCTGATCCTTTGTCCTTCTGACCTTGAAGACATGTTTCTTTTTCTTTTCTTTTCTTTTTTGTTTTTTTGAGACACTGACTCTGTTGCACTGAGTAGAGTAATGTGGCGTCACAGCTCACAGCAACCTTAATCTCTTGGACTCAGGTGATCCTCTTACTCAGCCTTCCAAGTAGCTGGGACTACAGGTGCCCACCACAACGCCCAGCTATTTTTTTATTGCAGTTCCCATTATTGTTTTAGCAGGCCCGGGCCAGGTTCGAACCTGCCAGCCTCAGTGTATGTGGCTGGCTCTGTAACCACTGTGCTTTTTTTTTTTTTTTTTGAAAAAAAGTTGTCTTACTTTGTTGTCCTAAGTAGAGTGCCATGGCATCATAGTTTACAGCAACTTCAAACTCTTGGGCTCAAGTGATCCTCTAGCCTCAGCTTCCCAAGTAGCTGAGACTACAGGCTCCTCCCACAACACCTGGCTATTTTTTAGAGATACAGTCTCATTCGCTCTTGCTCAGACTGGTCTTGACCTCTTGAGCTCAAGCAATCCACCTGCCTCAGTCTCTCAGAGTGCTAGTATTACAGGCATGAGCCACTGTCCCAATCAATATATCTTCTTTTATGAGGAGACTCCCTCTTTTGTTAAACCTGACCTGGATCTTCTCAATGAACTAGGAAAGGATCAAAAAGTCTGAATTCAGATTCAAGTAACAAACAAATACATATTTATTGAACAATAACAGCCTGCTAATTGCTTTACAGTGGTGTTTTCCAACCTTTTTAATCTCATGGCACACTTGAACCTATAGTTAAACTTCCATAGCATGCTTAAATTATGTTGATCAAAAAAAAAATAGTTAAATGAAAAAACAAAAGGAATAAAGAGAATATGCTTGCTGTGCTGTGAACTTTTTTAGAAAATAATTTAATTAATGATCTTTAAAAATTTTCATGGCACACTTACGATCCTCTTGCAGCATACTAGTGCGCTGTGGCACACGCTGGTTGAAATCACTGCTTTAAAGGTTAAAATAAATTAAATCTTTACAGCAAGATTGTGAGGTAGGTGTTATTTGTTTTTTACAGAGCCTCCTTGGGCCCTTGTAAGGTTAATCAACATGGCCAAGATCACACAGTTAAGGAATAAAATTGGGATTAAGCGCAATAAGATAATACTAATAGGATTGTTTGAACATTTATAATGGGCTGGACATTGTGTTAAGATTTTTTACTTGCATTATTGTATTTACATAACTTATGTATTAATTTGAATATAATTTAATTTAAGAACCCTATGAGATAGGTGCCATTAATAGAAGAGAAGAGGTTTATAGAGCTTAAACATTTACTTACCTCAGGTCAAGTAAGCAATGGAAGTGGAATTTGAACTCAATTATTCGGTAATGTGAAAGACATAGTTTTCTGTTTTTTCAATCCATAGAAAGCTTAATGAAGAATTGCAAGTAAGGGTTTGGGGGAATCTTCTTTGATATCTGGAATGATTTGACATGTGGATGTGATAATCCACATGTAGCCTTTCAGAAAATAAGTTCTTAGAGAGTATTAAAACCAGCTTTTTTCCTGAGACGTTCACAAGTTCTTTTCTGGCTTATGCTGTTAATCTGCTTAGTAAAACACTTCCTTGTGGATAATTTAAAGTAACTTCAATGCCACTCCCAGGCCAAATTATTTCCACTAATGAATTATTTGAATCCAAATTAATGAAGAATTAAGGTTTTTAAAAAAGGAATCAGGAGTGCCTTCCTTTTTTTTTGAGACAAAGTGTCACTCTGTCACCCTGGGTATAGTACCATGCATCGTAGCTTAAGCAACTTCAAACACTTGGCCCAGTGTTTGAATAATCCTCTTGCCCCAGCCTCCTAAGTAGCTGGAACTATAGGCATATGCCACAAGACCTGGCTAGTTTTTTTATTTTTAGTAGAGATGTGATATCACTCTTACTCAGGCTGGTCTACAACTACAGGCATGAGCCACTGAGCCCGGGAATGCCTTCTTAATTCAGCCTTGCCCCTGGGATAATTGCCTTGCCTTACCAGTCCTATGGTTCTGAGGTGGATCCAGAGCTAAGAAATGATAATAACTACCATTTGTTGATTCCTATACCACGTACTAGACACTGCTTGGCAAGCTTTGTGATCCCACCAGCAACCCACTCATGTGGTCATTGTATCCCCATAAGAGCCGAGAAAATGAGCTAAGAAACAGAGGTTACTAGTTTGCCCAAAGCATGTATGGGTCAGTGGCAGAGCGGGGGTGCTTTGACTGTTACTACAGTGTCCCCTATTCTAGCCTGGGAGTCCCTTTTCAGCCTGAAACAGGCAGTACTGATAATAGCCGACTTTCCAGTGGGTCTTATCTCTTTGCAAAGTGCCTCCACACACTGCCACCTCCTTTGACTCTCACCGAGAGTCTGACAAGGAGAGTAGGTGGAGCAGTTATGCCCTTTCTGTGCTTTAGGAAACTGAGACCCCGCCTGGCTTATTCTGAGCTCTGAGGCAGAGCCAAGATGAGAACCCATGAATCCTCACTCCCCGGCCAGTGCTGTTTTCACATCTCAGCCATTTTCAACTGTCAGGAGCTTCAATTACACCAGGGAAGGATGAGTGGGTGGGAGGGGCGGAGGCAGGGAGACATCCAAATTATGTGACAACTGGAAGGGGTCTGGAGGCACCAGGCTCCTTCTTTAGTTGTCAGAGGATATGATGGGGACAGGTTCCAAGGAGGGCCTAGGATGATTGCCTTGCTCTTCAGGCTGAGGAAAGGCTGATTAGCCTCCAACCACAGTTTTCATCATTTGGGGCCGGGGGAGGGGTTGTAACCAGATCGTCTTCTTTCAGAGTTCAAAGAGGCCTTTTCATTGTTTGACCGGACTCCAACTGGAGAGATGAAGATCACCTATGGGCAGTGTGGGGATGTGCTGCGGGCCCTGGGCCAGAACCCCACCAACGCTGAGGTGCTGCGTGTCCTGGGAAAACCCAAACCGGAAGGTCAGCACGGCCGAATGGCTGACCTGTCCTGGTGTCTGCCCTGCAGCCCATGTGCTCCTTATTTGGATTTGTCTCTTGTCAGGCACAATTCCTCTTGTCTTTCTTTAGCCCTTTACGACCAACCTCCCTGTATCCAGGTTATCCCAGTCATATTGCAAGGATTTATCCAGAAGCCCCCACACATAGATGGCCCTTGAAGAATGTAGTCTGGGCATGTTCTTTTTTCCCTCACAGGGCTGGGAGCTCCTGGAGGGGGCAGGAGTGACGTTCTATTGCTTTAGTGTCCTCCCTGGGGTGCTAGGGACACAGTCATAGCCAATAGTCCCAACTCGCTACCCTGTGGCTCTCAGCTAAGGTGTCTGTCACAGCGCTGAGATATCCTCTGGCCAGTGTGAGTTGTATCTCAAATAATATGCTTCTGATAATGATTAGAACAGTAAAGTTAGCAAATTAGTTGTTTAATATAAATTAGAGCAGATTCGAGATCTAGCTCCATGAAGATGCCTCTTTCACTCATTTGCATTCCAGTAGGTTTTGGTGAGTGAGGGTGTAGCAAATGTCTCCTGTCCCAGTGCCCCAGTAAAGTTAACATGCATAGCCCTAAGACATGCACAGCCTTCTCCTCAGAGGTGTAGGCCCTGGGGGTGGAGGAGGGAGCCTCCTAGGGAAAGTGGGCTGTCTTTAGGGGCTTTTTGGGCCCCTATTGGTTCCTCCCCCTTCCTTGGTTCTGGTCCCTTTTCCTTTTCTTGCTGAAGATACAAGTCCAAGGTGAAGGATTCAGGCAGGAAAGGGCCTCAGGCTCAAGCTTGCCCATGTCAGCAGGGTTTCTTAGAGAGTTAGAAGATAATCACAGCCACTTCCATTCTGGGAGATTCCTAAGTGGTTATGAAAGAAAGAAATGCCAAAAATTGTGGTGTTTAAAAATGGTTTACAGCCATTACATTAAAGTTTTTAACACACTATAATGTGAGAAAAGTGTGCTATTCACAAGAGCATCACAAATCTATAAAAACTGTTGATTCAGAATAGCTCCAGGCAGTGTGATCTAGTGGTGAGACCCCACGCAGAGTTATGCAAGACTTTCTTTCTTCAGTCCTTTTGGTTTACTTCTATGACTTTAAATGGGTCATATGGGCCCTCTCATAGCCTGTTTGCTGCTGCCACTCTCAGCTCTTCCACCCAGCAGGCCACATAGTGCTGAGTCATGGGAGAGTCATGGTTCCTCTTTCCTTATACCCTATTCTTTTACTGAGAAGAGAGAGCCTCTATGCCCAAGTCTCCCATGCTCCAAGTCTCCTACCTTGCTCTAGAAGGCCACTCTGTGCCCCCCAGGAGCACTGACTGGGTACCCCATCCAGAAGCAGCTGCAGCCCAAGCCCTGGGTGCTGCCTGAGTGGGGTGAGTCTCCCTCCTTACCCTCTGCCCTCTATTTCTTCTCCTGCCCACTAAAGAGATGAATGTCAAGATGCTGGACTTTGAGACGTTCTTGCCCATCCTGCAGCACATCTCCCGCAACAAGGAGCAGGGCACCTACGAGGACTTTGTGGAGGGGTTGCGTGTCTTCGACAAGGAGAGCAACGGCACAGTCATGGGCGCTGAGCTTCGGCATGTCCTTGCCACCCTGGGTATGCCAGCTGGACAGAGACGAAGCCTACATGAGAGGAACAGAGGGGCGGAGGTGCCAAGGTGGCAAATGTGGGACGTGTATAAGGTCCCTGTGCCCCTGCCTCCTGAGGATCGTGTCCCAGTCCAGGCCCTGTCTCCCTGAGCTCTGCAGGAACAACCTTCCCCACTGGGTTTGCTGAGCAGGTGCCAGGGTTTAGGAGAGGACAGGAGAGCAGATGTTAGTACTGAGCTTGAGAGGCGGGACCTGGGGCTTCTGTCCTTGTTTTTGCCTCAGACACTGGGGCTCTGGCAGCCATAAGGGAGGCCAGGCAGGGCCTAGTTTCAGGGATTAGGCAGGGCCTTAAGACCTTTGGCCCTACCTTCCAAAGCCTTTGGCTGGGCTTGGTATGAACCACTTCCCTTAAGTCCTCCCTTAAGTCTGGACTTTCAGACTTGAGGGAGGACTTGGGTTTGGCCTGTCCCTCCTTTGCCATCTTTGCCTCCCACCCCTCGCCCCCTGTAGGAGAGAAGCTGACTGAGGCTGAAGTGGAACAACTGTTAGCAGGGCAAGAAGATGCCAATGGCTGCATCAACTATGAAGGTATCAGGTCATACTTTGCTTCTCAGGGTATCCAGGGATGGAAGGGTGGGCACAGCTTGGGCTGGGTGGGTCTAGGAGCTAGAGAGGTGGATGCATGAGATGGGCTTTGTGGATTCCCCAGTGGATGTTGTTCTTTTCCATCCTCCTATAATGGAAGAAGCATGGATTTTGGAGCTAGCTCTGCAGTACACTGGCTGTGTAGCTTTGATCATGTCACTTACCTTTTTCTGAGCCTCAGTTTTCTCATCTGAGCAGTAAGAGTGATCCTGGGACCTTTCTCAAGGTGATGGGGATTTGGAGGGATTGTATAGCTCATTTCCTCTATGTTGAGTATCAGCACAGGGTGGCCTAGAGCAGAACTTCTCACTCTGCCCTTCTTTTTTTTTTGAGCCAGAGTCTTAAGCTGTTGCCCTGGGTAGCGTTCCATGGCGTCACAGCTCACAATAACCTCAACCTCAAACTCTTGGGCCTAAGCTATTCTCTTGCCTCAGACTCCCAAGTAGCTGGCATTACCGGCGCCCGCCACAACGCCCTGCTATTTTTTTTTTTTTTTTTTTGCAGTTTTTGGCTGGGGCTAGATTCGAACCCACCACCTCCGGCATATGGGGTCTGCGCCCTACTCCGTTGAGCCACAGGCGCCACCCCTGGCTATTTTTTGGTTGTAGTCATCATTGTTGTTTGGCGGGCCTGGGCTGGATTTGAACCTGCCAGTTCCAGTGCATGTGGCTGGTGCCTTAGCTGCTTCAGCTACAGGCACCGAGCCTCACTCTGGTCTTCTTCCACCTTCTCCCACCAATGACCAAATAAGAGAATAAATTCTAGTTTGGAGAAAGGGGAGCAGGGGTTTGGAAATCAGGCAGTGTAGGGAAGGGTTTAAGGGCCAAGAGGGAAATGAAGAGCTCAGACAGACTGATTATCACCTTCTTTCCTAGCCTTTGTCAAGCACATCATGTCTGGGTGAAGCTGATTCTTCCAGGTGAGTGCAGCCTGTCCCTCTTGGTCCTTTCCTGGGTCACCCAGGGGCTTAGGAACAACAACACATGCCCTACAGGTCTTCTGTACTCCCCCCCCCCCCTTAAACTCCTTAGGATCAGGAGGTAAGAGCAGCCCAGCGACCACCATCTCCCCTGTTCCTGGTTCTCCTGTCTCCTGCCCTCTTCCCTTCTGCCTACCACCCGCCCCTCCCCTGTCCTTTCGTTGTGTCCTGACTTGTTAGTCACATCCCTCTACCTCTCCCAAGCGAGACTGTGCCCTGAAACCTGGGGCCTCCTATGCAGAATCCCAGGGGTGTGAGAGCTGGATCCCAGGGGAAGGGAGGGTCTCTGGCCTGTGCTCTTAACCCTGCTCCACCTCACTTTAGTCCCTGGGTTCTTCCAGCATCCCCTGGGCATGGAGCCGTCCAGATAGTGAAATGGGGTTTGAGAGAGGGTGAAATGCCTTTTCTATGTAGTGCTTTCTTTCAGGTGCTTGGTCCTTGGCCTTGACCACACCTGGATGAGTTAGCAAAAGGTCCAGAACGACCCCACTAAGATGAAGTCCTGGGCTATCATGCCACACCCCTGGGACCTCCCCGGCTGCTTTCTCTCTGTGAATAAACGCTCTAGCAAGGTTGGGCCAAGACCCCTGGTTCTCACCAGTCTCTGGGTTGTCTTTTTAAAACTAACGAATTGAGTAGGTTTTTGTGTGTGTGAGTGTGTGTTAATGTCTCCTTAGGCTTCATTTATACTCAAAGCAATGAGTAGTATCTGGGAACTGGGAGACAAGGCAAAGGACTGTGGATCTAGAAATATTGGAGTCAGACCCCGGAGTGAGAGCTGTGCAGGGGAAGGGTCAGCAGTCTGAGGAGTTGTGGTTAGGAGGAGTTTCACTGTCCTCCTGGTGCACGCAAGACGTTCTTGCACTTCCCAGGGACAAGTAAGAAGTAGGGTGCCAGGGCTGGGCTGGGGGCTCCTCAAATGGTCCTTGCTATTGCTGCTTTAAAAAAAAGTTATGGTGACCAGGTGAGGTTGCTCCTGCCTGTAATCCTAGCATTCTGGGAGGCCAAGATGGGTGGATTTCTTGAGATCATGAGTTCGAGACCAGCCTGAGCAAAGATCATGAGTTCGAGACCAGCCTGAGCAAAATCGAGACCCCCTATCTCTACTAAAAATAGAAAAGCTGAGGAAAGAGGATCTCTTGAGCTGGAGTTGGAGGTTGCTGTGAGCGATGACTCCATAGCACTCTACCCAGGGTGACAGCTTGAGACTGTCTTAAAAAAAAAAAAAAAAAAAAAAAATTAAATGAAATAAAAAAATTGTGGAGAAATACACATAACAGAAAATTTACCATTTTAGCCATTATGGGCATACTATTTGTTAGTGTTAAATATGTTCATGTTGTGTAACCGATCTCCAAAGGTTTTTTTTTTTTTCTGAGACAAAGTCTCACTCTGTCACCCTAGGTAGAGTGCTATGGCATCATAGCTCACAGTAATCTCAAACTCTTGGGCTCAAGTGATCCTCTTGCCTCAGCCTCCCAAATAGCTGGGTCTACAGGCACCCACTACAATGTCTGTCTAGTTTTTCTATTTTGTAGAGATGGAGTCTTGCTTACCTCAGGCTGGTCTCCAACAACGGAGTTCAGGTGCTCCACACACCTCAGCCTCCCGGAGTGCTGGGATTACAGGCATGAGCCATCATGCCTGGCCTCCAGAGCTTTTTTATCTGCTCAAACTGAGACTCCGCACCCAGGAGACATCAACTCTCTATTCCCTCTCCCCCAGGTCCTGGCAACCAGCATTCTTCTTTTTGTTTCTATGACCTTGACCACTCCAGATAAGTAAAACTGGACAGTGTTCATCCTTTTGTGCCTAGCTTATTTCACTCAACATAATGTCCTCAAGCCTCATCTATGTTGTCAGAATTGCCTTCCTTCTGTAAGGCTGAGTAACATCCTATTGTGTGGACAGCTCACTTTGGTTTTGGCCCTTGCTTCCCCACGTGGGCCCTTTGGTGCCTCTTGCACTGAGCAGAAAGGCCCCTGTACCTGATTCAGCCCTGAGTATTCTGGATGTCTCAGCGACTCCAAGCCCAGAACCCCAGCTTAGGACCTTGGAAAGGTCCTGGCCAGAGATCACAGACCTGGAGCTTCGAGGGCCGAAGAGTGGGAAGGGGCAAGTGGGCAAAGGAGAGAGACAAGAAAACCAGCGTTTGGGAAGAAGGAGAAACTACATGTGCTGAGGTTAAAGACACACACGTATGGAGCTCAGGGCCCAGTCACCCCAGAAAGGAGGTCCCAACACCCCTGAGAACTCCCTAAGAGGGCGTAGATACTGCCCATGGCCTTCAACTGCCCTGTCAGGGAATCCACCACAGAACTTCGTGGAAGATCAGGGAATGCAGTCAAAGCTACCTGCCTATCATGGGAAGCTGAAAACTACCAGCCCAAATTTGCCCTTCTCAGAATTTACAACCTGGCTGGGATGACAAGACCACGGCCTGTGCACACACCCTTTCTTCTTTGAGGAGGGGTCTGGCTATGGGAATTGAGTCTTTGTTTCTTTTTTTTTTTTTTTTTTTGAGACAGAGTCTCACTATGTTGCTCTCGGTAGAGTGCTGTGGTGTCACAGCTCATAGCAACCTCAAACTCTTGGGCTTAAGCTTAATATAAAGATCTTCTTCTTAAGATCTCTTCTTAATATAAAGATCTCTGGTTGTAAGACTCAATTTCCAGCTCAGCGCCTGTAGCTCAGTGGCTAGGGTGCCAACCACATACACCAGAGCTGGTGGGTTTGAACCTACCCGGGCCATTGTCACAACAATGACAATTACAACCAAAAAATAGCTGGGTGTTGTGATGGGCACCTGTAGTCCCAGCTACTTGGGAGGCTCAGGCAGGAGATTCACTTAAGCCCAAGAGTTTGAGGTGAGGTTGCTGTGAGCTGTGATGTCACCATACTCTACCGGGGGCGACATAGTGAGATTCTATGTCAAAAAAAAAAAAAAAAAAGAAAAGAAAAGAAAAAGAATTTCAAAGCACAGTAAGTATATTCCTTTTTTCACTTTCTAAAAATCAACATAATTTAAGTGTGCCAGAGAAGTTTAACTATAGGGTCAAGTGTACCATGAGATTAAAAAAAGGTTGAGAGACACTGGTATAGCCCCATAGCCTTTTGTTGAAACTAAAATTTCCAGGGAATTAGAAGCATGAAGCTGAAGGGAGCAGAGCTTCTCTGGCTGAGAGGGTGAGGAGATGAGGAGCTGGATTCCAGCTCCTTGGAGCAGAACCAGATCACTGATTTCCTCAGACTTTCTGACTGTGAAAATAAGGAAACAGATCTTTGGAGGTGAAGTGCCTGGCTCAAGGTCACAGCTAGTGGAGTTCAGCCTCGGTTCCCTGAATTCCTCATTTTTTCTTTCTTTCCTTTTTAATCTGCTGTATTTATTTTATTCAAATTGCTTCAGCTTTGGCCACGGGCGTTCTGTCAGTGGCTCCTGTGTCCCTCTGCCGTACTCCCATCATTTCTTAGTGCTTCCTTATTTGCCGGCACTATGGGATGCCCCAGGTTCATCTCGTACATCTCAATCCTGGAATCAGGAAGTTGGAGGATCCCATGGTAGAATGCCAATCCTCATTTTTTCATTGTTTGACACCCTGACCTGCCTTTGAAAGTCCTTCCAAGCTTGGCTGCTGAGATACTTCTCTCTTGTTTGTCCCCTTCCTCTTGGCCTTGCTTATGGCTCCTTTCCTTTCATCACATTCCACAGCTTGAAATGCCAACATTTCTCCTTAGCGTTGGCACCTTGTCAGGTTTTCTTCCCTCTGTCTCTTTCTTCAGCAAGTATTTCTTATCCACTGGATGCATTTATGAAGAGTTGGAGGTAAGACTCCCGATGGTTACAAAACTGAAAGTGAATTTTCCCTGCCAAAGTAGCATTAAGTACATTAAGTATGCATGGACTAAGGAGAGAGTGACCCTGAATCACGTAAGAATAACTCCCTCTGCGTAACATTCAGTTTAAGCTCCAAGGATCTACAGGGGGAAGAACCTGAAGGAAGTGAGGTATAACAAGGAAGATGTTCCTCAGGAGATAAGCTTTAAGTGAGACCTTAAAGGAAAAGTGCCCCAGGGTTGGCGTTTAGGCCCAGGGAGAAGGGCATGACCAGTCATTACTCAGTCACTAATTCAATATTTACTGAGTACCTGCCCTACGCAGGGCACTGGCTTGGCCCTTGGGGATATACTGAACCACACAGCAGGAGTCATGAGGACCGCTGTCCCCATGAAGCTTATAGTCTAGTGGGAAGACATTAGTTATAATCATGCGGCAACATCAGCCAACATATATTGAATACAGTATTGGTTATTATTACAATTGTGAGCTATGGAGACCAAAAACGCCCACAGTGGTTTAAAAGAAACAGAAGTACATTTTTTCCTCCATAGTAGGCCAGGGCTGGCAGGGCTATTGCCCTCCACAGTCCTCAGAGACCCAGGCTCCTTTTAGCTGTGGCATCAGCGTGTGACCCTGTTCATGGTCTACGATGGCTGTTCTAGCTCAGCCCTCACTTCCACTAAGGGAAGAGTTGAGGAAGAATTTTCTGCTCAGGGAACCTCCTCTGGAAGCAGCATGACTCATTGGTGGTGTTTGTGGTGTTGGGCTTGTTCATCTGAAGACAGTAGAAACTCCTGTCCTCTCATCCATTCCCTCCCCCCTCTTAACCCCCTCCATTCCTGGCCCAGCAGTAAGGCCTACCACATGCCCCACCTGGTGGGAGGTGTGGGTAAAAGGTGACTTTATTAGATTTCCTACGGCTAGACTGACTTGCACTATCTCAAACCCAGATCCAGACTATGTGTAGTTAACCCTTGAACAATACGGGTTTGAGCTGTGTGGGTCCACTTACATGTAGATTTTTCTTTTTTTTCCACTGAAATTTACACCAAGTGTGCTTGCCTCTCCTGCCTACCCCTCTTTCTTTCTTTTTTTTTTCTTGAGACGGTTTCACTATGCCCCTCAGTAGAGTACTGTGGCATCACAGCTTACAGCAACCTGAAACTCTTGCCTCCCAAGTAGCTGGGACTACAGGCGTCCACCACAATGCCCAGCTATTTTTGTTGTTGTTGTTGCAGTTGTCATTGTTGTTTAGCAGGCCCAGGCCAGTTCAAACCTGCCAGCCTTGGTGTATGCGGCCAACGCCCTAAACACTGAGCTACGGGCGGGCACTGAACCTGCCTACCCCTCTTTCACCGCTTCCATTTCTGCCGCCCCTGAGACAGCAAGACCAAGCCAGCTTCTTCCTTCTACTCAGCCTATTCAACACGATGATGACAAGGGTGAAGACCTTTATGATGATCCAGTTCCACTTAATGAATAATACCTTATAATTTTCTTCATAACATTTTCTTTTCTGTAGCTTACTTTATTGTAAGAATATAGTATATAGTAACACATAACATACAAAATGTGTGTTAATTGACTATAGGGCGTCCAGTCAGGCTATCAGGAGTTGAGTTTTGGGGAAGTCAAAAGTCATACTTGGATTTTCAACGGTGCAGGGATTATTGTCCCTAACCCCAGGTGGCTCAACTGTAATTTATAGAAATAGGACTGAGTGTGCTGGGATTTCTTCTACCACCCTGAGGGGGCCTGACTGAGGGCCAGAGAGGCAGCACCTCAGGGAGGTTGAGTGACAGTGAGTGGGGTGGGAGGAGGAAGAAAGGAGTTTCCCAGCTCTGGAGAAGATTCAAGAAGGCCTTTGCGCTTGGTGCCTGTAGCTCAGTGGTTAGGGTGCCAGCCACATGTACCAGGGCTGGTGGGTTCAAACCCAGCCTGAGCCTGCTAAACAAACAAATAAGAAAAAAAAAAAAAATAGCCAGGCGTTGTGGCAGGTGCCTGTAGTCCCAGCTACTAGGGAGGTTGAGGTAAGAGGATAGCTTGAGCCCAAGAGTTTGAGGTTGCTGTGAGCTGTGACGCCATGACACTCTACTAAGAGTGACCTAATGAGACTCTCAAAAAAAAGAGAAGGGCTTGGCCTGCCACCATATTGATGGCAAGTGATGGAACACAGGGTAGCTGCTTGGGTGGAAGGAAGAATATGATTGAATGTGCCCCAAAGGCCCAGCTCTCTGCCTCCCTGTGGATGGATGCTGGGGAAATATTTGCCCTGGAAGTTGTCAGAGAGGATGAGTAGCTTCATGGAAAGTTCCCACTTTCAGAGCCAAGGTGGGGATCAGGGAGGAGACTCAGAGAAGGCCCCTGCTCACCTTTTCTCCCTCTGCTCCTTCCCTTACCTCCCGCCTGAAGGTCACTGGCTGGGTCCTGGGGCCCATGCACCTGATCAAAGCCACAGCTTTTACTACCCCCCGGAGAAAAAATGGGCAAGCCAGACACTAGAGCTAAGGCAATCATGACATGGGGTACGCTGATGTCTAAGGCCAATTTCAGAGATGACAGGAAGCATTATCAACTTACTGCACACCAACCATGTGCTGGGTGCTGTGCTAAGTACTTCTCATACTATTCTCTCATAGCAGCTTAGGAGGTAGGAGGGCTATTATCCCTGTTTAAGATTTTAAAACAGCATCCTCATTAGTATAGTGGTGAGTAAAAGGAAAGAATTAAAAATATATAGGATGAATAATAATAAACTCAATTCATGATTCTTCTAAGTCTCCCCTTCTGTTAAAGGCAGTAACGTGACATATTAGTATTTCTAAGACACCATTTCCATCAAGTTTCTTCCCCAATTAGGACTTAAAAAGCTCCTTAGGACCTACTGCGTCATTTCCAAACCTTCCTATCTGGTTTCTCAGGCCCCTAATCTCCTAGGGGCACCACTTGCTGCAGCCAGCCAACCTCCTTCCTCTTGGTTAGCTCTCCTATGCTGCCTGCTCTCTCCTCACCCCATCGTCTCCTCACTCCACCACCTCCTATTTCATCTCGTTCCTTCCTCATGGTGTGTCCTCTTTTCTGCACATTTTAATTACTCCCACCCCTTTGAGATCCAAGTCAGCCTCACTCCTTTCCAAGAGATTTTCCCACTGCCACAAGTAAGCACCCTCCTTGAACAAGTGCATCATCATCATTAGTGATGGCCACCATTTAGTCTTCTTAACACAGTCACCAGACTGGAACTGAAGATGCTGGGGCTACAGGAGACCCTGGAGACGTCTAGTAGAGTGTAATCACCTGAGGGCCCGAGTGAGCACTGTGGATCATGTGTTTGGCATCCTATAAAACCTGATTACTAGGGCTTTTTAAGGTAGACTATGGTGGGAATTATAATTTCATTGAGCGGGGAGGGCTTCATGGCAGAGCTAGAACTTAAGCTAACAGGGAAATACTGTTTGTGTGAAATCAAAAGCAACCAGAAGACAGCAACTCACAATCCTTCTTATTATGTGGCACCTGGTACTGTGCTTGTTAACAAACCCAAGCACACAAACAAGGAATAAAATGACATTACTATTATTAAACTTCTAGCCTTGCCTTAGACATCAAATAGAGTTGGGATTCCTGCCACGAATAGGTATGGTAGCCCACAGTCAGCTTCCTTTCCCCTGCATCTCAGTTCCTCAATCTGGTCTTATACCACTCAGTGTACTTTTATTTCTGATATTTACTCTTGTATAGTTGTCTGTCTCACAAGAATATATTTTATTTGTCTAATGAGTCTGTTAACTTCTTGAAGGTAGGCTTCTCATAGTTATTTTGTATATTTTATAGAGCACAAAACAATGATGCATACATTTAGGCAGTCCTAATTTAGTCCATACATTTAGGCAGTCCTAATTTAGGTCCATTGCAGTACATTCATTATTTGTTTCACATTTCCTTCTCCAATAAAATAACATCATGAAAAAAAAAAAAAAGGTAGACTGTGCATTGGCAATGGCTGATAGTGCAATATCCACCACCCACCACTAGATGGAACAATCACAACAGCCTGCTTCCAACAGGACACCCACATTTGAGATCACACGTGTTCCTGAGAGTTCAGAGGAAAACTGATGTCTAGACTGGGCTAGAAGGAAACAACAGAAGTCACTTAGTCCACTTTTGTGCCTTCAGGCAAATAGAGGTTTTGTTTACTTTCAAAGACTCACAGTAAATAACTAACTTGCTGGGTAACTTCAGTACCCAAGCAAAGGTTTTTCTTTTTTCTTTTTTTGTTGCTGTTGCCATTGCTGTCCTAGCTGGCCCGGCAGGGTTCGGACCCCCCAGTCTTGATGTATTTCACTGGTGCCCTACCCACTGAGCTACAGGCACCGCTGCAGCAAAGGTTTCTCTTTCTTTCTTCTTCCTCTTCTTCTTTTTATTTTTTTTGTTTGTTTTTGGCCAGGGCTGGGTTTGAATCCGCCACCTCCAGCATATGAGGCCTGAGCCCTACCCTTTGAGCTACAGGAGCCGCCCTTTTTTTTTTTTTTTTTTTTAGATAGAGTTTCACTCTGTTGCCCTTGGTAGAGTGCTATAGCATCACGGCTCACAGCAATCTCAAACTCTTGGGCCTAAGTGATTTTCTTGCCTCAGCCTCCCAAGCAGCTGGGACTATAGGTGTCCACCACAACATCCAGCTATTTTTTTGGTTGTAGTTGTCATTATTGTTTGGCAGGCCTGGGCTGGACTGGGTTCGAATCCTCCAGCTCCAGTATATGTGACTGGTGCCCTAGCTGCTGAGCTACTGACGCTGAACTGGCAAAGGTTTTTCAATGAAGGGTCATAGAGAGGACACTGTTGTGAACACACAGATACCTGGCATCTAGCCAGGTTCTGCTAAGTCACATCCCTACTTAGCCTTAGCTCCACAGGTTGCAAATGACAATCTGATTAGATCATCTTTGATGTCCCTTCCAGCTCTCTAATGCTGATTTTTTAGAACTCAACTAACTCCCTCTCCCTATATTCAGCTTTAGTCCATTTGTTTTATTTTTATCATGGTTGCGTATATTTAGAACTGTAAGTGTTGGGAAGCATTCATTCAAAATACTTACTGAGTGGCTTGGCGCCTGTGGCTCAAGCTGCTAAGGCACCAGCCACATACACCTGAGCTGGTGGATTCAAATCCAGCCCGTCAAACAACAATGATGGCTGCAACCAAAAAATAGCTGGGCATTGTGGCGGGTGCCTGTAGTCCCAGCTACTTGGGAGGCGGAGACAGGAGACTCACTTGAGCCCAGGAGTTTGAGGTTGCTGTAAGCTATGATGCTATGGCACTCTACTCAGGGCAACAGCTTGAGGCTCTGTCTCAAAACAAAAACAAAAACAAAAACAAACTAAAAAAGAATTACTGCATGCAGAGGAGTAAGTGTGTTAGTAGATAAGAAACAAAGTTGCCCATAGTCTCTCACTCCATGAGTTTATATTCTACTAGAGGAACAATGATATACATAGAGTTAAACTATGTTAAAAGACAAAAAAAAAGAAGAAATGACATGAGGCAGTATATGCCCTAGGAGCAAGGGAGAGGTGTGGGACCAGAGCACCAGTTGCTCAGAGGAGGAAGAGTGGTCAGGGAGGGCTTCAAGGAACAGGTGTGGCAAGCTCAGATGGGACATACAAAAACTCAAACCCAGAGAGAGAAATTCTAGTCAGGAGGCACGAGGTGCTTTCCTCTTTTCCAATAATAACCACAGTTCCTGCCTTTTAGGGTTTGAGTAAAAAAAAGTAAAGAAAATAAAAGAAGAGAGAAAAAGAACTGGAGAAGGGGACATGAGGTGAGGAGAAGGGAAGAAAAGAGTGGAGGGTTAACATCAATTCATTCTGGGGTGTAGGAGGCTGAAGTGGGAGGTTCACTTGAGCCCAGGAGTTTGAGGCTGCCATGAACTATGATCAGGCCACTCAACTCCATTCTTTTCTCCTCCTATCTTATAGAATAAGAAATACATTATAGGGTGGCACCTGTGGCTCAGTCTGTAGTGTTCCGGCCCCGTATACAGAAGGCGGCAGGTTCAAACCCGGCCCCAGCCAAACTGCAACAATAATAAAATAGCTGGGAATTGTGGCGGGCACCTGTAGTCCCAGCTACTTGGGAGGCTGAGGCAAGGCAATCACCTAAGCCCAAGAGCTGGAGGTTGCTGTGAGCTGTGATGCCATGGCACTCTACCAAGGGTGACATAGTGAGACTCTGTCTCTAAAAAAAAAAAAAAGAAAGAAAGAAATACATTATAATGCAGGTGAACATTCTAGAGCAGCAGTTCTCAACCTATGGATGTCAACCCCTTTGTAACAATGAAAATACATCCTGCATGTCAGATATTTACATTATGATTCATATAGTAGCAAAATTACAGTTATGAAGTAGCAACAAAAATAACTTTATGGTTGGGGGTCACCACAACATGAGGAACTGTATTAAAGGGTTGTGGCATTAGGAGGCATTAGGAAGGGTGAGAACCACTGTTCTAGAGGATTCAGCCTCCCCCCTCGCACCACCTTCTACTCAGCACACTCAGAATGTTGGCCCACATTGACAGAAAATCAGTTTGGGGACATCTGAGTAAAGTTCAGCAGCTTGGTGGAGACAGGATATCAGCAGAGTTAGAAGAGGGTTAAAAATTACCTGTAAACCAGACAATCTAGCATTCAGGCTCTAACCTTAACCATTCCTCTCCCATTCCCTAAGGCAACTTTGTTACCTACTTAGTTCCACTGTTGAGAATTATTCTGATTTAGTGCCTCCACTCTGATGACCTTTTTCATAATCAGAAGACTTGATTGAATCATCAGACTATTCACTCATTACTTCTTTATTCTGGAAACATTTGCCCTAAAATCTTAATAAAACCTTTGGAGAATTTGGTTCAGGGCAGCACCTATTTGCCTCCTTTCAGGCTATTATGGTGACTTTCTCTCCGGGTCTCAGCAGATTTTTTTCTCAAAAACTCTGTGTGTTGATTTTGTGGTTTTGTTTCTCCCTCTGCCTCTGGACTCAGGTGGTTGGGAAAGTCTCCTTTTGGGGAATTCTCAGTTTATGTTTCGGCTCCTTCCTGCATGGCAACACTGGGAAGATGTGTGCCAATAAAGATGTAGGGAAGCAAAGTTAAAAAATCTGAAGATGGGTCAGGTGTGATGGCTCATGCCTGGAATTGCAGCACTTTGGGAGGCCAAGGAGGGAGGATCACTTGAGCCCAAGAGTTTGAGACCAGCTTGGGTAACATAGTGAGACCCCCATCTCCACAAAAAATTTAAAAGTTATCCTGTCAAGGTGGCATGAACCTCAGCTGTAATCTCAGCTACTTAGGAGATGGAAGTGGGAGGATCACTTGAGCCCAGGAGTTGAGGCTGCCATGAACTATGATAAGGCCACTCCACTCAAGCCTGTGTAATAGAGTGAGACTCTTGTCTTTTTCTTTTCTTTTTTTTTTTTGAGACAGAGTCTCACTAGGTCGCCCTTGGTAGAGTGCCCTTATGTCACAGCTCACAGCAACCTCAAACTCTTGGGCTCAAGCGATTCTCCTGCCTCAGCCTCCCAAGTAGCTGGGACTATAGGCGCCTGCCACAATGTCCGGCTATTTTTTGATTGTAGTTGTCATTGTTGTTTGGCAAGCCTGGGCTGGGATTGAACCCACCAGCTTGGGTGTATGTTGCTGGTGCCCTAGCTGCTGAGATACAGGCAGGGAGCTGAGACTCTGTCTTAAAAAAATAAAAAACAAAAAAATCAACATACTCCCCCCTCTCTCCCCCGCGAATAAAAACCCTGATGATGAGCTGGGAAAGTATTAATTCTTTTCTCCCCCTATCTTATAGAATAACAGAATCACAGGCTTTCAAGGTTGGAAGAGACTTTAGTTCCCTTCCAGAAAAGCCCCTTGAGATGATTGCTGGTATCTACCATGATATGAGACTCACTAGTTCCTAAGATAGCCCATTCCATTCAGGAAAAACTCTTACTTATATTACATTTTTCATAGTAGGAATCTGACACCTACATTCCTGAGATTTTCATCTACCAGTGCTGGATTTATCTTCCAAAGTGACACAGAAAATGGCCAGGCACAGTGGCTCATGCCTATAATCCTAGCACTCTGGGAGGAGGTGGGTGGATTGCCTGAGCTCATGAGTTTGAGACCAGCCCAAGCCAGAGTGAGACCTCATCTCTAAAAACAGCTGTACATGGAGGCACCTGTTGCTCAGTGGGTAGGGTGCCGGACACATACACCAAGGCTGGCAAGTTTGAACCCACCCTGGGCCAGCTAAAACAACAAAGACAACTACAACAACAACAAAAATAGCCGAGTGTTGTGGTGGGTGCCTGTAGTCCCAGCTACTCAGGAGGATGAGGCAAGAGAATCGCTTAAGCCCAAGAGTTTGAGGTTGCTGTGAGCTGTGATGCCACGGTCCTCTACCCAGGGCAACTAAATGAGACTCTGTCTCCAAAATATAAAATAAAATAAAATAAAAACAGCTTCGCATTGTGGCCGGTTCCTATAGTCCTAGCTACTTGGGAGTCTGAGGCAAAAGAATCGCTCAAGCCCTAGAGTTTGAGGTTGTTATGAGTTGACACGCCACGGCACTCTACCAAGGGTGACAAAGTGAGACTCTGTCAAAACAAACAAACAAACAAACAAACAAAAAAAACAAAAGAAAGAAAGAAAAAAGATCAACAAACAACAACAAAAAAACAAAGTGACACAGAAAAGATCTTTTTGTTCAACAACAAAAACCAAAGTGACACAGAGAAGATCTAAGATAATTCTATTTGACAAAAGTTGGTGTTTCCTGTTTCTTCTTTTCTCAGCCAATTACTTTTCAGTAGGTGCTTATTCTAGGCCAAGATTCTTGAATCCATTTAATGTGGCCAGTTGCTCTTGAACTTCTATCTTGGCTTTCAGTTGCCTTGATGCAATGTTGATGCAATGACACTTTAGGGTCAACGAATTAATCTCCTTGACAGAAATGATGGAACTGGGGGCAAAAGAGAGGTTGGGGAGTTTTGCTAATGTCATCGTACTGCCAGCACAAAGGACAGTTCTTACCCTGAACATCGGCAAAAGCATATTTTTATTGGTTTTAATGTTTAAAAATTTTCCTTCCATTTTGGACTTACACCTTCTTGGTGTTGCTCTCACAGCTCCATGCCAGGACTTCATGTCTGCAAGTGGCTCTCAGCTGCCCCTCGCCCTATGCATTATGTGTTAGAACCTCACAGGTCTTTCCTCAGCTGCATCAGCCTCTTTGGATCCCCTTCCTTACCTGTGGCCTCATTTGGTTGTTTGTGATCACACTGTTAGAATTTCACTTTTGAATACCATTCATGCCTTTTACAAAAGGAACAGAGGTTGTTAACCATAAATGACCCTTGTAGGCATAGTTATGCTCTTTTTCCAAGAAAAGAATTTTTTCATTATATTTTCAAAGGGGTGAGAGAGCCAAAAACAGGGTCAAGAACCGTTGTTTCAGGGCTTTTGTGGGTTTCTGTTTATCTTTCCCCGGATGTGTGACGTTTGTATTGCATCTGGTGTGGCCAGTCTTCCTCCCAGGCTACCATGAGCCCCAGGATAGCTCATCTCCTCCCAGAATGCTCCTCACTTTCTCCTCTCTTCCACCATTTCTCCGGTCACACTTAAGTGTAGAGAGGCAGTTCTTCTTACTACTTATGACTTTTTCTTCCTCTGTGGGCCCACTTTGAGTTGCATAAGCATCTCTACCAAGTTCCTTTGTTTCAGACCCTGCTGGATTCGCATAGGGCACACATCTCACAACTGGCACCGAGGGTGGGCTGGCTCACACATCACCATGGTCACTTCTTTCTTCCTTTGTCAGGTTCCCATGGCCTCTGCTGGGCTTCCTCCCTCCCATGAGTGGTTTCCCCACAGATTCGAATTGTCCTGATGGTCAGCACTCACATGCCCTTTTCTTACCCATTTAATTTTTCTTTAGAATGGAGTTTGTTGTGAAATGGAAATGATTCCCATCTCACAAATTTTTGGGTCAGACTCGAGAAAGTATGCACTTTTGAAGAAATCTTAGTCACTTTGCACTTACATAAATTTTATATGGTATTAGTTATTAGGGACAGAAGTGTTATTTCTTAACTGAGAGCCCTGGTGGGGGTGTCTGTGTCTCGGTTTGCTTTGTGATGTCTGAGACTTTGATCTTGGCATCTGAGAATGTAAAAGGAAGCATTTGGCTGGGCTGGTCTCAATTTTTCTGGCCCTGGGGCTTCGAAGGAGATTGAAATAATGGCTTCCTGGGCTCTGCCCTCTTCCATTCCATTCCCTCTCCCACTCTTTAGCTCTCAATTCAGTCCCTTTGTGCCCTACGTGTTGAGGAAGGAAGAGAAAGAAAAACAAAAAGCAAACTAAAGGTCAAAGATCTAGTATTAAAATTTTGATTACCAGTTGGAATGTGAAGAGAGAACTCTTTATAGTTAGTTTCACAATCATTTACTTAATTTATTTTATTCCTGGTTTTGTTTTGAATTAGAATTTAGTCTTTGTTATGCCAGCATTTTTTTTTTTTAACAATGGCAGCTGACACTTTGTCAGGCCTTAGGGACTCAGAAAATTGAATGTAACCTAGTTCTTGCCCTCACAGAGTATCAAACCTGACAGGTAAGCTAAGACATATATTGTGTACAAATAAAAAATACCAAGTAGAAGGAAAATTCCTAAGAGGTATACTAACAAATTGGAGAATTTTTAAGGAAGAAGCAGGATTACCTCCAGTCAGAAGATTGGTGGAGGAGAGGCTGGCATTTAAACCATACACCTGAAAGGTGGGTATGATTTAGACACATTCCTAGAAGCAGTAGAACAGTGGTTAAGACTATGGTCTCAGGGTTGGATGAGTCTATACTCACTAGCTATGTGAGCTTGGGCAAGTTTTTCAACCCTCGAAGCCCTCAGTTGCCTAATCTATAAAATGGAGATAACAGGGGTGCTAACCTCATTTGGCTATTATGAGGATCAAATAAATTAAAACTTGTAAAGTACCTAAAACAGTGTCTGAAATACAGTATGGACTCAATAAATACTATCTCTGTGGGGAAGGAGGGTATTTTAGGCAGAGGGAACAGCCTTAGCAAAAAAAAAAAAAAAAAAAAAAAAAGGAAAATCAAAAGTACTATTATTCTTTTGGGACACTAAAAAATAATAGAAATAATTGGAAAACAAATGGAGACAGAACTAAAGCTCTCGATAATAACAATGCTCCTCTCTCCTGTATACAGATCCTAAGCTAACTAGGCTCCAAGGGTTTTTTTTCTTTTTTTTTTGTAGAGACAGAGTCTCACTTTATCGCCCTGGGTAGAGTGCTGTGGTATCACACAGCTCACAGCAACCCTCAACTCCTGGGCTTAGGCCATTCTTCTGCCTCAGGCTCCCAATTAGCTGGGACTACAGGTGCCCCCCACAATGCCTGGCTATTTTTTGGTTGCAGTTCGGCCAGGGCTGGGTTTGAACCCACCACCCTAGGTATCCTAGGTATATGGGGCCGGCGCACTACCCATTGAACCACAGGCACTGCCCAGGCTCCAAGGGCTTTGTGTGTGTTGTTTACTCTTTACAGAGACTCCTCATAGGGTAGGTGAAATCATCTCTACTGTACAAATGAGGAAACTGAGGCTTATAGAAGTTAAGTCTTCAACTGAATTCTCAGCACCACACCATATTATCCTTTGCCCTCTGGGCCCTTCTTTCAGCTCCCTCTGCCAATGCTGTGTTGTACAAAGTGAAAACCACCTTGTCGACTCACTCACTCACTCATACTTCAGTTTCCTTTTGAAGTAAAGGAGTTAAGGATGTTCTAGAAGTTCCTTCTGGTTCAAAGGAGTCTGATTTCTTTTTGTCCCCTCTTCTCAAAGCCTGTCTTTACTTTGGCCGTCACATGTCATTCTGGCCACCAAACATCCTGATGCTAGGAACGCACAAAGAAAGGGAGAGAGCAAAGCACTCAGGTCCCTTGGAACTAAACTGCCAGAAGGTTAAAAAAAAAAAAAAAAAAAAAAAAAAATCCAACCAGCACTTAAAATTAGGGCAGAAATACTGAAATGATTTACAGTAAGGAAGTGATCAGAGACCAGAGGAAAGTCAGGGACACTTCTCAGGAAGCAGCAGCCTAAGAGCAGACTGCGGCAGTTCTCAACCTCTGAGTTGCCACCCCTTTTAACTGTATTAAAGGTTCGTGCATTAGGAAGGTTGAGAACCACTGCCTTAGAGGAAATGAGAAGCTTGGGCTCCACTCAGGCAGGTGGAATGAAGGGCTGTTTCCCTGGTGATCCCACTTTCTGGGCATTTCTCTGTGGCATCTGGGACATCTGGTTGAGAAGAATCTTAGGGGTTTGGGAAAAGAGATGGAGCGTAGTACTCAAGGAGTACTCAAGGGTATAGAGGGGAGGTGGAAAGTCCTTCGATATGATTTGCAGTTTAGGTGTGCATGTTACTAAAGTTTCCTTTTCTGGGAGTGAGGTACAGATTATTTAGGCTTGGTAGGAGTATACTTGCTAAAGAATCACTGATGTATTTTTAATTTGCTTTTCTCCCTGTCTGTCTTGATGAAAAAATACAGTTTTATTTTATTATTATTATTATTATTATTTTTGAGACAGAGTCTCACTCAGTTGCCCTGGGGTTGAGTGCTGTGGCATCATAGCTCATAGGAACCTCAAACTCTTGGGCTCAAGTGATTCTCTTGCCTCAGCTTCCCGAGTAACTGGGGGCTACAGGGGCCCATCTTTGCCTGGCTAGTTTCTCCATTTTTAGTAGACATGGTGTCTCGCTTTGCTCAGGCTTCTCTCCAACTCCTGAGCTCAAGCAATCCTCCTTCCTTGGCCTCCTAGAGGGTTAGAATTATAGGCATGAGCTACTGCACCTGGCTGAAAAAATACAATTTTAAAAAGTTACCACAGATAAATACGGTGGAGACTTGTGTCTTATAACCTATGTAATTAATTTAATGTGCTTCTCCTTCAATCTCTGCTATGCTATGATTAGTGTTTCAGGAACTTTGAGAATTCTGTCCCTCAACCTTGATAGGCATCCATGATCACCTGCTGCTGCAGTGCCCCCGATATCCATTATTAATTGCTTTTTTGAGGGTAGGCACTGATGGCTCTGGGGTATGGCTTGATTATTGAGTATTTGAGCTCTGAAACCAGAGTGCCAGGGTTTGGAATTGAAGACCACGGTTTGCCAGTGAGTGACCTTGGGCAAATGACTCTTCCTTTTTATACTTTGGTGTCCTCATCTGTAAAATGGGGGATTAAAAACAATGTCATGAGGATTTTACAAAGTAGTATGTATGAAGCATTTAGCACTTAATAATCCCTCAATAACTGTTAGCTATGAAGTTGTCACCACTCTTATTCTAAATCTTATTCAGTGAGTTGCTTAGTAGAATTCTGATGTAGTAAGAAACATGAGTCCATTTTATGACCCAGGCAAAGGAGAGTGCTAGGATGGTCCCAGGCTGAAGGTTTTCTCAAATGCAGAATCCTCTGAGAATTTAAAGGCTGGGTGTGAGGCATTCAGTTGCTAGGGAGGGACCAAAGAATCAGGGCAAGGCTGAAAGATGAAGGGTGGTGGACAGTAACTGTCCAGGGTCAGGGGACACAGCTTTGGGAGCTGAGTTCCTGAGGGGAGGAGAATGGGGTGAAATAAATGGAAAGGAGGGAGGATGGAGAGAGGACCAGAGAGGCTGAGGTGCTGTCCTACCCAGGGTCCTGTCTGAGTGAAGGAGGCTTCCAGGCTGGGGTCAAGGGCTGCAGGTTTTATTAGGTTGGAAACAGCCAGCCATGGGGAAGCAAGGTCTGCTGCTGATCACACGCCCAGCTCACAGTCATCTCACTCTTTGTCATCCTTTTATGGAAAGGCTGAATCCCAGGGGCCCTTTGTTTAGCCCAGTCTTTGGTCCAATGCCCAGGTTTTTCCGGTGCCACTATCGTATCTCCAGGATTCAGCCAGGCATGGCTGGTAACTTCTTGTAATAGTCAAGACAGGAAGTGGTCAGGACTGGAAATAGAGCAGCCCTTGGGGGTAGGAGGAGAGGACTGACCCAGCTCAGAATTCTGGGCTTGGCCTGGGCTACAGGGACTCTAGAGATAACTTCTTTATGAACTTCCTAATGTTATCTCAGAAGGTGGGAATCAAAGAGTGTTCTGTCGCACACAGGAATTTCTCCTTCACACACAGTAATGCTGATTTGAAACATTTGGGGGTGTCTGGCCTTCTATACTCACACTTACAGTTAGGGGAACAGTGGGTTGTAGGGGCAATGTAAGAATCAGATCCACTTGTTTTTTAATCCATCTTTGCCACTAATTCCCTGGGCACCTTTGAGATAATGCCTTCATTTCTCTGATCCTCCATTTTTTTACTTTAAAATCAGAATTCCCAGGGCTACCTTGTGCTGACTAAAAAATGAAGTATGAAAAAATGCCTAGCATAGTATCTTATACATAATAACCACAAAATAAATGCCATCTTTTTTTTTTTTTTTTTTGAGACTGAGTCTCACTCTGTCACTCTTGGTAGAGTGCTATGTTGTCACAGGTCACAGCAACCTCAAACTCTTGGCTTAAGCCATTCTCTTGCCTCAGCCTCCCAAGTGGCTGGGACTACAGGTGCCCCCACAACATCTGGCTATTTTTTGGCTGCAGTTGCCATTGTTGTTTAGCTGGCCCAGGCCGGGCTTGAACCCACCAGCCTCAGTGCATGTGGCAGGCCCTGTAACCACTGTGCTACAGGTGCTGAGCCAAATGCCATCTATCATCATTGTCCCTTCACTCCTCCAACCCTCAGTATCCACCTCTGTAAGATAAGTGTTTACAGGGACAGAGGGAGATAATCAATTGTTATATAAAAGGTGGTATATGGTGGGTGCTCTCAAGCTCTGGGAGGGTAGAGCCTGTTGCTCTTCACTATTGAATTCTTAGTATGCTGAGAAGCACCTGGCATACTGCAGATGCTTAATAAATGCTTATGAATGAATGGTAAATGCCAAGGCTGAGCTCATCACTCCACAACTCCCTGGTTAAAAAATCCAAGGATACTTTCTCAGATAGCTCCCTAGAGCCCAGAAATTCTAAGTTATACCATTTTAGTCAATGTGGACTCTGAAAAGTCCATTCTCCTGCAAGCCAAAGGAACAGCTGGACCATCTCTCTCTCAATGGACAGAAGAAGAGCCTCTGCCAAATGTGTAGGAGGGGTAGATTCTGAGCCAATATGCTACACCACACTTGGTCTCCTTAAGTAGAGGAATGGATTTGCAGGGAGAGATCTGCAACTGCTCCACAAATAATAATAATAAGAACATACTCCTCTGTCCCAAAGGGCTTTCATATCACAACCATGGTTTCATGGAACCTCACCCCCATGTATGTGTGTGTGTTGGGAGGAGGTAACGTGAGATTAGGTCTGGAGAAAAGGGCAGGAAACAGTTATTTTTTACAGATAAGGAAATGAGTGTAGAGAGGATTTGGAGAATGGGCCTGACTCCAGACCTTCTGAGTCTTTGTAGAAAGGGTGATTGACCTTGAAGGCAGGAGGTGCAAAAACTGACCACAACCTTGGCCACAAAACTTATAGTGATAACATCGAAGAACTGAGTAGGAGTAGGCTCCCCGGTGGGGCCCGGCTATTGATGAAAAACAGGGAAAGCATACCAATTTAGGTGTCAGCCTGGCCACAGCTGGGCAACGGACTAGATAATTTGATTCTTGCCTCTTAAATGGATCTCAGGAAGCTCTTCCACCTGCCATGTGTCTCTCCATGGTTCTATCTGCTGGGGAGCATGGCACTTAGGCAAATCAAAGAACGGACGTGCAGACTTCCTGACATCTTTGCTGAATAGTTCACTAAAATTATCAAAGGCTGCTAAAAAGGTAAAAAAAAAATAGGAAGAGATTCTTTTATTTATTGAGAGCTTGCTAGTGAACATAAAGATAAGTCTCTGCACTGTCCAGTACTGGAGGAAGAGGTGGAATAAATAATTATGAAACTGTTGCTTCTGGCTGTGACAAAGTGACTGGTATGGGACTTGCTTTCCCAAGTAAACAATAATACATTTTGAGAAATATTTAAGGTACTGCCTTCGGGTCCTGAACAATAGGTAGAGCAGAAAAATAATCCTTGAGAGGAGAGAAACACATGAAAGGCATCCTGTATCTGCCCCGTTTTCTCCATAGGGACACCTTCGGAATAGCAGTACAGGAAGGTGGAAGCTGGTCTCAGTGGGAGTAAGGGGAATAAATTAGAGGTCTGGGCTACTAAGGGAGCTGCAATTTTCAGAGAAGACTTTTAGAGAGTAAGAAACTGAATGGAGAGGTTCTCTCAGAAGTCTGCATGGGTATTCCCCATGGTCTTTGGATGAGGGCTGCAGAGGGTGAGACTCTCCAAGGCTTATCAGATTGCAGCTGAGAGCTGAACAGAGCACTAGTGATTTCACGTGGCTTGGAGATGTTGGAGTTTTAGTCAGAGTGCAACTCAGGTACTTAGAAGACACCCAGACGTTCATACTTTCAGAGTAAGGACCATATCCTATGATAAAAACTACACTCTGAAGATGAACAAGTAAGAACCATGTCCTATAGTTAGAACCATGTCCTATAGTCACTCTCTGAAGATAAACAGATGGCAATGAAGCATATGAAAAGATGTTCCACATCCTATGCCATTAGGAAAACTTAAAGTAAAACAATAAGTCTCAGAGATGTGTGGTATAATATCAAGTAGTCTAAAAGAAATAAAATTGGCTTGGCACCCATAGGTAACATAGTGGTCATGGCGCCAGCCGCATATACCCAGGCTGGCAGGTTTGATCCTGGCCCTGGTGGACCTGCTAAAGAACAATGACAACTGCAACAAAAAAATAGCTGGGTGTTGTGGCAGGTGCCTAAAGTCCCAGCTACTTGGGAAGCTGAGGCAAGAGAATCACTTAAGCCTAAGACTTTGAGGTTGCTATGAGCTGTGATGCCACAGCACTCTACCGAGGGTGACATAGTGAGGCTCTATCTCAAAAAAACAAAAACAAAAACAAAATTGAAGATTCAGCAGGTAAGGAGAGGGACAATATGTAGAAAAAAGTATTTGAAGAAATAATGGTTAAAAATTTCCTACACTTGGGAAAAAATAAACCGTTTATATATACATAAGTCACAGTAAACCGAAGCAAGATAAATACAAAAAAAAAAAAAAAAAGAAAACAACAGCTACTCACTTTATAGTCAAGATTCTGAAAATCAAAAATAGAAACCCCCCCTTAAAACCGAGAGAAAGAGAGTAAGAGAAAAACCTGGAACAATTTGGGCAGCATTATTATGATAATATTGAATTAGAACCTATAAAATAAAATAAATATTCATGAGTTCATACTAATATAAATAAATCTTAGTAATGAAAGAGAAGGGACAGCTGTTCCTTATTGTAAAATGCCAATTACTAGCTATAGAAGGAAAGAAGGAAGTAGAAAATCACTATTAATCAAATGCCACAGTCATAATTGTTGCAATTAAGAACCATTGATGGTTACTAGGATTAGTGAGTGAAATTATGAAGGCAAACAGGATGTTTTCATAGAATTAAAATATCTTTTCATAAAATATGTATTAATAGCAAAGAGAAAAATTGTAGCTGTCCAGTGAATACAACTGGATGATACCAACTTAACTGTGTGACCAACGTTAACCTTGTAAGTAATAAGACATATCAGCATCATGTAACCCCTGCTAGGATGTACTGAGAAGACACAACATCATTTTTGTGGTATTTTTGTTCAAAATGCCTCAACGAAAGCCCCAAATGAGGTATATACTACTGTAAAATAACTGGCCTGGACTTCTTTCAAGTGTTAAGGTGATGTAAGATAAAGACTGGGAAAATGTTGCAGACTGAAGGATCCTGGACCAGAAAAAGGACATTAGTGGGAAAACTGCAAAATTCAAATTCTGTCATTTTTTTTTTGCTTTGAGACAGTCTTACTCTGTTGCCCTGGGTAGAGTGCCATGGCATCATAGGTCATAGCAATCTTACACTCCTGGGCTTGAGCAATCTTCTTGTTTCAGCCTCCTGAGTAGCTGAGACTATAGGCATGCACCACAATGCTGGGCTAGTTTTTCTATTTTTAGTAGAGCCAGGGTGTTGCTTGTGCTCAGGGCGGTCTTGAACTCCTGAGTTGAAGCAATCCATCTGCCTTAGCCTCCCCGAGTGCTAGGATTACAGATGCAAGCCACTGCATCCAGCTTCAAATTCTGTATTAATTTCAATTTCCTGTGTTTTGTATGTATGATGCGAAAATGTAAGATGTAAAAAAAAAAGAAAAAGAAAGGCAGTGCCTGTGGCTCAGTGGGTAGGGCGCTGGCCCCATATACTGAGGGTGGCGGGTTCAAACCCAAACTGGCCAAACCGCAACAAAAAAATAGCCGGGCATTATAGCAGGTGCCTGTAGTCTCAGCTACTTGGGAGGCTGAGGCAAGAGAATTGCCTAAACCCGGACTTGGAGGTTGCTGTGTGCTGAAACGCCACAGCACTCTACCGAGGGTGACAAAGGAAGACTCCGTCTCAAAAAAAAAAAAAAAAAAGGATTGTGGACTTCTCATCAGTGATGATGGAGGCCAGTGAACAGTGGACAATCTGTAAAGAACTGAAAGAAAAAACCCCCTGTCAACTAAAAAATTTCTATTTAAGAAATATCATTGAAGATGAAGGTGCTGTAATCCCAGCCAGTTGGAAGGCTGAGGCAAGAGAATTGTTTAAGCCCAAGAGTTTGAGGTTGCTGTGAGCTGTGATGCTAGGACACTCTATGGAGGATGACATGGTGAGACTCTGTCTCACAAAAAAAAAAAAAAAAAAAAAAGATGAGGGTGAAACAAATGAAAGTTGAACATATTGTCCTTCATTTCAAAATTTCCTAAAGTTCTTCAGGATAAAGGGAAATGATACTGGATGAAAACTGAGAACTATGAAGAATATGAGAAATGTTCACTATGTGGGTAAAATTAAATGTCTATTTTTTGTCTCCTTATTTAATTTAAGAGGCCACTAACTGTTCAAAGCAAAAATTAAAAATTCCATTGTGAGTTATTATACATTTAGAAAGGGAATATTATATATGGCAATAATTGCATAGAGGGCAAAGTTGTGTTCCCAGGATTATATGTTATAAGGTTCTTACATTTTATAGAATGGTACAACATTAATTTAAGGCAGATAAAGTAAGGAGGCAGACCGTAATCCCTAGAGCAAACACATATACACACACCACCCCCACACAAAGAAGAGGTGAAGCTAGAAAGTCAGGAAAGGAAAAAAAGAATTATTCCAAAAGGAAGAGGAAAGGAGAAACAAAGAAACCAAAAAGATGGGACAAATAACAAGCCAGTAGATGTAAACACAGCCATCAATTATTACATTAAATGTAAATGGACTAGCCCCTTTGCTTTTCCTGGGCATGGGAACTTAGCAGGGACAGGACTCTCTTGCATGGTGATGGCATGTTTGCCAGGGCTTGGGCTAGAGCTGAGGACTTGGTGTATTTGCTGGGGTCAGTGCTCACCCCAAGTACATAGTTGGTGCTAATAGGGCTAAGCTGAGGAAACATCCAGGAGGTTGGAGATTAGTTATAAATGTGGAAATTGAGCAAATAAATAAATATCTAGGCAGAGATGTAACCAGGTTATGTGACCTGGACTTTGCTTCAAGGCAATGACAACACTGTTGTCAAAATGCCTCTGGCCTAGAAGCCCTGGGCAGTCAGGGGAGGTAGACAAAAACAAGAGTCAAAGCCCAGGTCAGAGGGCCTACTCACCGTTTTCAATATTGACTTTTCTCTTGTCTCCTTCCTTGCAAATTGCTAGTGACACTTCTACTCAGGGGTGCTAGTACTATTAAGGTATAAGAGGAGGGAGTATCCAGCTTGGCAGAGGGTTGGCTGGAGGTGGGAGGTTGTCAGACAAAATTACATGGAAGAGATGACCATCTGAGATATTTTGAAAGACAAGTGGAATTTTCCAAATGGAAAAAGGAAGGAAGATCACTCAGAAAGAAAGGCATGGAGTGTTTGGGAATGACAGTCTCATTTTGGGCTAGGGTGGGAGATGAGTCTGGAAAGATGGGTTGGGGCAATTGTCAGGCATCTTGTGTAATCTCAGGAGAGGATGGGCACACTGAGAGACCATGGGAAAGCCCACAGGCAGTTCAAAAGCCTTTATGGACACCCAGGAGCTAGAGAGACTTTCAGGTGTCTCAGAACTGAGGCCTCAGGCTTTGTTCATCATCATTGGAGCTACCTATTCAGGCCCGCTGCAGCCCAGCCACTTCCTGGGGACCTCTTGCTCACAGCCCTAGTATTTTGCCTCAGAGCTTCCAGAGGTTTCCAGACTGAGAGACACCCAGGGACCTAAAGAAAGGATTGAGGTGAGGGTTGAGTGTTCAGGAAGCAGGCAGGAGGCCTTTGAGGAAAATAGGATAAAGCACCAAAGCTTGTGAGTTTAAAGAGTTTGGAGGCAATTTGCTGACTGTGTTCAGAAACGTCTATCAAACACCTGCTCGGTGCAAGAAGTATTTGTAGAGAGAGGTTCTTCATGGAGCTATCATTGCTTTATGCAAGCTTGAGATGTGGACTTGTCCTCAAGAGGCTTACAATCTACCGGAAAACTTAACTAACCCAAGGGGGGTAAATTAGTGAATAATAAAGGACTACACAGGTCCAGCGAAGGCACAGAATAGATGTCTGTCAATTAAATGAATGAAAGGGCGAATGAAGGAAACTGGAGGTACTGAGGGCAATGTCCCAACAATCAGGTGAAACAGAGAGCCTTGATGTGTCTCTGAGGAGGCGGGACTGGAAGGGTCCAGGCAAGGTCAACTGGCTCCTGGCCTTTCAGATCATACCAAGTGCCCAGTGGGGACTCGCCTCGCTTGGCTAGCTGGCAGGCAGAGTCCCGTGGGCGGGGGCGAGGCGCTGAGAGGAGCCGCGGTTTCCCACCGCTCCCTCTCAGGAGCAGGGTCCAGAAAAGGGCCCTCGGGTAGGAAGCAGGAGTCCATGGCCCGCCCCGTTGCGTCCCACCCACCGCGTCCCCTCCCCTCCCGCCGCGGGAAAAGCGGCCGCGGCCGCCGCTGCTCGCTGTGGGGCGGGCGGAGCGCTGCGGGCGGTGGACGAGATGCGAGCGCGGCCGCAGCCCCGCCGGCTCTGGGCGGCTCTCCTGGCGCTGGGGGCGCTGGCGGGCGTCGGCGTCGGAGGTGAGTGAGTGAGGCGTCCGCGCCGCGGGGAGCAGCTCTCCCGGAGCCGCAGCGCCGTCACGTTTGCAGCCTCGGAGCCGGCAAACCTGCGCCGGCGGGTCCCGCGCGTCTGCTCCGGGAGTGCGCGCGACGCGGCCGGGGCGGTCGGAGCGCCGAACTGTGAGGGCTGAGAGGCGCCCCGAGCCCGGGGACGGGTCCTCCCGGACTCCGAAGTTGTCACCGGGTCTGGCGTCTTCCCAGGCGGCCTCGGCAGCCCGGGTGCGGTGGCGCATCTCGGAAGCAGCGTTCAGCCCCGGCGCGAAGGAAGACGGGCCCCGGTAGCCGCGGGGATGTGGGGCGGCCCGGAGCTGCTCCCGCGCGTTGGCCGAGGGATGCGCCTGTGGCTTCCCCAGTGAGAGCGTGCGCGCGCGCGGGTTTGCCAAGTTACTCAACTTTGCCTTTTTCTCCGATTGTTACACTTTTTTCCAAGGTGTTTTTTTTTTTTTTTTTTTTTAAACTTGGCGGTTCCCTGCGGGAATGTTTTGGAGCAGGATGAGAGCTCTGCCTCCTCCAGTGGCCCCTAGTGGCTGCGGTGCCTTTACTTTCAGGACAGACTTTGCATCCCCTAAATCTTAAGTGTATGCGGGGAGCCACGGCAAGGTTCCCTTGGGCTGGCTAGCATCCCTGGCTTTGTCTCCCTGGCGCGCACCCCATCAGCCGCCAGGGTAGGCGGCATTTGGCCTCATTGGTGCTGGGGAGATGCACCGAGGGATAGAGCGGCCCCAGCTCTGGGGTGCTGCCCGTCCTTTCCGGAGCCCTTGGCAGTCTTGCTTGGGGTAGAAGAGGGGACTGTAGTTACTGGTCTGCTGGGGACCCTTTCACAGAGGACGCTACAAGGAAAAAAAAAAAAAAAAAAAAAAAAAAAAAAAATATATATATATATATATATATACACATACACACACACACACACATATATACTTAATGTATATATACACACACATATATGTATGTGTGTATATATATACATATACATATATACATGTATATACATACATTTAATGAAAACACTAGTACTTGTAAAGTAATTAGACTCTGCAAAAGAGTTTTTTTTTTAATAAAAGGTTAGGATTTATTGATAAGTCCATTTTAAAGATAATACTCGAAATACATTTCGATAATACATTCGAAAATACTTTGACGATTGCTTTCAAGATTCTTCTAAGGATGTATGGACAGATACTAGACAGGGCAAGGATACCTTGGAGGAGTTTCCCTTGATGTGTAGCAGGCTTTTTAAGTTGTTATTGTTGAACTTCTGTGCTAGAGACTAAGACTAGGTAACTTGCAGTGAGCAGCCTGATGACCATTGCGTGGAAATATGACTATCCAGCATTTTGCCCTGGCAGATATTAGAGCCTTTGGTCAGATACAGGGCAACTCAGCTTTCTCCTACAGAGATGCCTGCTTCCACAGACTTAAAACAATTTTTACTTTCATTAAAAATTTTCTTACTTCCACAGTTTTCTGAGTTCACTTGAGTATAATCATATTTTCTTACGGTTTTAGAAGTAATGAGGTAACATATGACAGTGCCTAGCACAGTGCTTAGCTGGATGTTAGTGAAGCTGAGGAGTGTCTCCCTCCCTATTCCCAACTTCTCTGGAGCTCCAATATGTCTTGCCTTGGTCTAGTTCACACAGTTGTAATCATCCGTGTAGGATTCTACTGCACTGATGCAATTAAGTTTGCATTAAAGATCATTTAGGACATCTATTCACAGATTTATCCTATGATGGGGAGCAATCCTAGGAATGGTGATGAGTTGTGCTGAATTAGCCCCAGAACCCCTTTGAGAGGCAGGGTAGGGTAATGTTGAATAGCAGGGACTCTAGAGCTAGACTTCCAGAGTAATAAACCCATTTCCCCACAAGCAAATTCTATTATTTTTACAGTCTCCATCCCAGTGTTGGTAGCAGGGTTATAATTAGATCTCTGGGGAAGCAGTTTGTGAGGATGAGAGTAGAATTGTGTTGGGACACAAAGTGTTAGAGGGACACAGAAAGATCTGGGTGGGATGGCGATGGCACAGAGGGGCTGTCCCAGAATAGGAGAGTCTGGCGCACATACGGGTAGAGGAGAGGTTGTTTGAGGATAGCATTAAGTTTTTGATTTTCTGTACAAAGATGATCTTTTTAGCTTCACCCAAGAAGTGTTGGGTTTTGTGGCTTCCTCATTTTTAGTTTTTTATTCTAACCTGATTAATTCCAAGCTGCAGTGCTTCTTTCCCTTCTGGAGTTTATATCTTAGAAATTATCCCACTGAAGCCCTCTGCAGGAATCCTCAGGTCTTGGAGAAGTATGGGAGGAAGCCTGGTTGGAGGGCAAAAGGGAGAGCTATTGTTTAAAGCTAGTTGGATGTAGGTTTGATTCTTGACTTTGTCTCTCATTGGTTGGGTGACTTTAACCAAATCGCTTGGATTTTCCACTTCCTCTGTAAAATGGAGAAAACAATACCTCTATGATTATGCTGATTAAATGAAACAACCCCCTAAAATAAGTATTCTGTAAACAGCAACTACTCTTGTCATTATCCTTCCTATCCATGCTATTTGCCATGTATTTGGCCCGGAGCTGTTACTACTTCATACATGAGCACGATCCAGGCTCCCAGAATGAGACTGATGGGTCCCTTTTCTCACACCTCTGTGGGAGGGGGCCCCTTTTATTTCCACCCTTTCCTTGTTGGTGGTTTGATATACCTTGGCCACTCTGACCCAACAAGAATGCACAAAAGAAGCCAAGGAGCAGAGAGGCTTGTACATTTGCTTTATCTATGAAAGAACCTCAAGTCCTCTTTGGGAAAACAGGAAGATAAAAGGCAACCATAAGATTTCCTTTTCCATGAGAGGGACATGGCTAGTATTTTCAAAACTCTGCCCAGTGCCTGGCACATAGGCAGCAAAATAAATGCCTATGGGATGCCATGAAAAGGCATCTAGAGGTGACATGCTCACTTTAAGAAATCTGATATTTGAATATTTAATACTCATTCAAAAAGGATTCTCAAGTGCTCCATCTGGATATTCCCAGGGCATAAGAAATACAGCCAAGACCGTGAGTTCTTTGGCCATTTAGACCGCTGTACTATTGCACCATTTAGACCTCTGCTCTGAGGGTCCTGGAAATTCAAGGGCTCCTCTGTGAAGTGTCTGCGCTTTTTTTCCCTTCTGGGAGAAGCCATCAGGAGGATGACATTTTCCTCTATTGTGAGGGCAAAAGTAAGGAGTGGAGGCGGTCTCCTGGGGAGACTAGAAGATGGGGCCAGGAGGTGACAGTGAGGAGGTGGAGTCTAGACTCTAGAATTTCCTTTTCCACAGCTCCCTACCCCACTTGGCATCTCTGGTTATCATGCCCTCCCAGCTCCAAGAATCCTTCTGCCCTCGTTGGCAGAAATCACCAGGAAGCATGCCCACAAGAACCACAACTCATGAATCAGACAGATAATTAATCAGGAGAGTGACTGAGCTGTTACAGGGCTAAACCACTGACTTTACCCAGCTCTTTCTCTGCCCACAGAGCAGGCCTACTGCTTCACCCCATCGCCTCTTCTCCCTTTTCCTAAACCTGGGCCCCTCCTGAGTGGGAAGATCATTGTGCCTGATGGCACTTAGGCCACTAGTGGAAATGAAGGTGGGAGCAGGGAAATGACACTGTTTAGGGAACTGCATATTCCCCCTATGCAAACTGCTGGTATTTATTAAAATGTAAGATTCTCCAGCATGGTTCGGTCCCTGTAGTTCAGTGATTAGGGTGCTTGCACAGGGGCTGGCAGGTTCGAACCCAGTCCTAGGCCAGCTAGACAACAATGACAACTGCAACAACAAGAAAAATAGCCAGGTACTGTGGCAGGCGCCTGTAGTCCCAGCTACTTGGGAGGCTGAGGCAAGAGAATCGCTTAAGCCCAAGAATTTGAAGTTGCTGTGAGCTATGACGCCACAACACTCTACCGAGGGTGATGTAGTGAGACTCTGTCTCAAAAAAAAAAAAAAAAAAGACAAAATCTGCCTTTCTTTTCACGCACATAGTCTTTTTTTTTTCTTTTTTTTTTTTTTGGTAGAGACAGAGTCTCACTTTATTGCCCTCAGTAGAGTGCCTGGCATCACACAGCTCACAGCAACCTCCAACTCCTGGGCTTAAGCGATTCTCTTGCCTCAGCTGCCTGAGTAGCTGGGACTACAGGTGTCGGCCACAACGCCCAGCTATTTTTTTGTTGTTGCAGTTCAGCTGGGGCTGGGTTTGAACCTGCCACCCTTAGTATATGGGGCCGGCGCCCTACCAACAGAGCCACAGGTGCCGCCCAACACGTGGTCTTATAAGAAACATTTTTTTAAAAATTAGGTGTTGAAGTATTATTTATGTATAATAAAATTTATCCTATTTAGGTATATAGTTCTATGAATTTTGACAAATGCATATGATTACGATAATCAAGATAGAGAACATTTCTATCACGCCCCCAAATTCCCTCAAGTGTCATATAAATGAAATCATGTAGTATGTGGCCTTTCAGTGTGGCTTCATTCACTTTTAATGTATTTGGGATTGATCCATGTGGGATTGATCCATGTGTCAATAACTCTAAGAGGTTTCCCAAGGCTACTCCATCTTCTGTGAATGCCGTGGGGCTGGATCCATTAAACTCAGAGATGCCATCCGGTTTTCAATTTCTAAATATTCCCTCTTTCTTCCCGTCTCTTCCTTCTCCTTCCCTTCTTTCTTTTTCTTTTTGACAGGATCTTGCTCTGTTCCCTGGACTAGAGTGCAGTGGTGGCCTCATAGCTAACTGCAACCTCAAACTCTTGGGCTCAAGCTATTCTCTGGCTTCAGTCTTCTGAGTAGCTGGGACTACAGGTGCCCACCACTACACCCAGCTAATATTTACTCTTTTTAGTAGAGATGGGGTCTCACTCTTGCTCAGGCTGGTCTCAGACTCCTGACCTCGAGTCACCCTCCCACCTTGGCCTCCCAGAGGCCTAGAAGACTAAGATTATAGTCAGGAGCTGCTGCACCAGACCCAATTTCTTAATTTTTTAATTGGCTGGATGTGTTTGCCATACATAAGTCATTAGATTTCCCAAGTACTAAGTAGTTAAATATGTCAGGATATTGTATAGGATTTTGCAGCAACCAACAATTTTATTATTCTTGGTCCTAAAAGCCATACATATTTTGTGGCCAAATATGGTGTGTCACCATCTTTGGAGCCAGAAGCTATTAAGTAAACCTGGGGCTTTTTCTACCTTCTTTTATTTTTGGTAGCATCTCTGAAAAAACAACCCCATTAGAGTCTTCCTTTGTGTTTTCTTGTCATGTTCCCGCAAAGAGACTACTTATTCACCCCATCCCTGTTTCTGAGTTCAGTTAGTTCATTTTCTTAGTTCAGTTAATGAAGATGTTTAAACATGAAAGAATGAATGAGGTGATACATGCCCATCATAAGAAAGTCAAACATTGGTGAGGAAAATCGCTGATTTTCTTCTAATTCTACTCTCTTATATGTTTACCATAAAGGAGATGGTGTGTTGTACAGACATTTTTCCCTTGCATATGTAATTCTCTCTCTCTCTTCTTTTTTTTTTTTTTTTGAGACATGTTTCACTTTCTTGCTCCATAGTAGAATTCTGTGGCATCACAGCTCACAGCAACCTCAAACTCCTCAAAATCCCCTTGCTTCAGCATCCCGAGTAGCTAGGACTACAGGTACCTCCCTCTATGCTGGCTAGTTTTCCTATTTTTAATAGAGATAATGTCTCACTCTTGCTCAGGCTGATTTTTTTTTTTTTTTTGTTTGTTTGTTTTTGCAGTTTTTGGCTGGTGCTGGGTTTGAACCCGCCACCTCCGGCATATGGGGCTGGCGCCCTATTCCGTTGAGCCACAGGCGTTGCCCGGGCTGATCTTAAACTCCTGAGTTCAAGCAATCTATCAACCTCTGTTTTCCTGAGTGCTAGGATTACCGGAGTGAGCCACTGTGTCCAGCCCAGTGTGTGTGTGTGTGTGTGTATTCTTTTTTCTAAAATGTGTTATATGCTACTTCCTTTTGTACAGAAAAAACAAAAACAAAAACAAAAAAAACAAACAAAACCTCCCCCCCAAAACAAAACCTCAGTGTGAAAAAGAACTGTGAGTTTGAAATTAAGAAACACCTACATCCAGTTCATAGTTCTGTAGGCTTTTTCATCAACTTGTTGGGTGACTTGGAACAGGTGTCTTACCTCTGGGCCTCAGTCTCTTGGTGTCTCAAGGTGTCTCTTGGTGTCTCTTGGTGTCTCATGTCTCTTACATGTCATCAACATGTAAGATGAATGGAGAAACCAAGGTTTGCTCTGGCGCTCCCCCACATCTTCAAGTGAAGTTTCTTGTTTGATTGACAACCTTGAATTTCATGTAAGGATTTCTTCGAGAATAAAAGGGGTGTCCTGCTGTTAAAATCAAACTGAATGCTGTGGAGTGACCATAAAAAAAAAAACTTCTCACTTCCCAACAAAGGTTTTCTATCTTCTACTCAGCCAACCTGGGATATGAAAAAACAAAAAAAAGAAATCAAACCTGAAAAACTACTCTGAAAGAGCTCCAGAAATTTGGCAAAAGGAACATTCAGTAGCTACTTTAAAAGTCCCTGTAGTCAATCGTAAATCTCCTTGCTGAGGGAATTTTTGGATAGAGAAAACCTGGTCTATGAGATCCACTGATGGTTCCAAACCTCTATTTTAACCACAGTATATATGTTTAATGGCAGATTAAACCTTTGTGAGGAGCATGTTTAACCAGCACCCCAGTGGAGGGGAGGGTCCTGGGACTTCCACAAGCTGAGGATAGACCACGCTCTGGCCTGGTGAATGCTCAAAGATTAGTGGGCTGGACAAAGTTAATTATTATTTTTTATTCTCTTTTATTATTATTTCTAATTAAAAAATTGACAAAATTTTATATATTTATGGTAGTCATGATGTTTTGAAATACGTACACATTGTGGAATGGCTAAAATCAAGTTATGAACATACGCAGTGCCTCACATACTTGTTTGTGGTGAGAACACTTAAAATCTACTCTCTTAGGAATTTTCAGTAGATGATACATTGTTATTAACTATGGTCACCGGGTGGATTTCTTGAACTTATTCCTCTTGAGTACCTGAAATTTCATATCCTTATCCTTTGACCAGCATCTCTCCATCCATCCCGATCCCAAACTTTATTCTTGTGTTCCTGCTGAATTTTGGGGTTCCAAGAAGTTTTGATGCAGATGGTACAGTTTGTAGAAGACTGGGGAGGAGCATATATTTAAATAAATGCAAATGTAGAAAGGGAGGCAGAATAGAGGACATTTAAAAATAGCTTTAATTTTCTTTTAGCTTAAAAAAGTAATTTAGCTTGCTGTTGAAAAAAAGCCAGGCAGGACAGAAATATAATAATATAGAAAGTACAAGTTCCTTGTAGTGTTGTCTTAAAGATAACTGCTACTAACAGTTACTGCAGAGTTTTCTTTCCTCTATGTGTATGTCAACGTATACATTTATTTATCATTATTATTGTTTCTCAAAGTGGGTCATTCATAATAAGATCGTTGTCATTTAATAATCTTTCTAGGCATCTTTTTATGTTTGTTGTGGCTTTCCATTATTTATCTCAAGAGCTATAAGTCTAGCTAGAAGACATATTGTTATACGGCTGTATCAGAATTTACTTAACCAGATCCCTACTGCAGGGAGACATTGCAGTCATTCCTAATTGTGTGCTACTACAAATAAAACTACAGGGTATATCCTTATTCATTTATGATGCACCTTTGTTCAAGTGTTTCTACAGACTACATTTCTTGAAAGCTGCTGGGTCAAAGGGTGTGAATATTTCAAATTTAAATTTTAATAGTTCCTGCCAATTTGCCTTCCTACTAAGATGGGCTGCCTGCTGTCCACACCTATAAGACATGAGCTACAGGAGGAGGGCAGCAGAGTTAGACAGATGGATGCCAAGGAGGTCATCAATAGGGCACTGCTGGGCTGGGCCTCCAGTGGAGCTTGGTACAGGCCTGCCTCATCTGTATGCTGAGTGAGTCAGATGGGAGGTGGGGTTCGTGCGCTTAAAATTTTCCAGAACTTTGAGACACAGCATTTGAGTCAAACACTAGGTGGGCCATTAAGAAGAAATGGCAATTTGTGCATTGTTTGAAGGGTTGTGGGCCCTAGGATACTAGGCCTGGTAGAGTATTAGTTGTCCTGTTCATTTTTTTTCTGTTGTTGTTTGTTTTTTTTTGAGACAGAATTTCACTGTGGTGTCATAGCTCACAGCAACCTTAAACACTTGGGCTTAAGCGATTCTCTTGCCTTAGTCTCCCTAGTAGCTGGAACTACAGGTGCCCGCCACAACACCCGGCTATTTTCTTGTTGCAGTTGTCATTGTTGTCTAGCTGGCCTGGGCCAGGCTTGAAACCATCAGCCTTGGTGCATGTGGCTGGCACCATAACCACTGTGCTACGGGCGCTGAGCCTGTTGATGGCTTTTTGACTGGAAAAGTAGATACTTCCAGGACTGGCTGCACCTTGAAGGCCATGTATTTGGACTCCTTTTGTTTTATAGAAAAGCAAAAAGGGAGTTCCTAAGAGGTGAAGTGACTTGCCCAAGATCACACGAGTTTAGCGGCATTGGTGAGGTCTAGCTCTGTGGACCCTTGTATTCCAGCCAGAGTGATTTCTTTATTATCAGAGACAAAGGGCCCTCTCATATCTGTCCCTGGGGTAGAGGGGCGGGGCATGAGTGTTCCTGGTGCAGAAGTGAATAGATGAAGGTGAGGGGGCAGGACGTGAATGTTTATTGAGCATCCACTATAGATGATTCTCTCAAGTAGGTTACTTCATTTAATCCCAGCAACTTGGGAGCATGGAGGAGAGGAAGGAGCTGTTTGGGGTCTGTAGTGCATGGCTGATGTGGTTGGGTTAAACCTATTAAATACTAGGAAGCAGTTGTAAATTTTTGAATAGGACTGTGCCATAGAATCAAAGAGGCACTTGGGCGTTAGAGCACAGGAGATGTGCTTGATTCCACATGGCCAGCGGAATGGCAAGGGTAACTTTAGCCCCGAGGCCTCCTGTTGGTCTGCATACTTCCCTTACCATGGTGTCCTTTGGTTTGCTGCCCCTGCCTTCCCAGGTTCCTCAGGGGCTGCATGTTAATTTTAGACCATGACCATGCAGCAGACAAGACTCTGCCCCAGGAGGGGCTTTATGTAGACTTCAGCACATGGCTTCCTAATTAGCCAGGTGGAGCTGATAACTGGACTTGATCTGACTTCATTTATAAGGGCAGGACCTACTGGTTGAGGGGTCAGTGAAAGGGTATGACCAGTGGTCAAAACATCTGAGCTTAGCCCAAAGAGGATCCACTTGCTCAGGCCAAAATCCTTCCTATCTTTCCCTTTTGAACAAAGTTCTCTAAGAAAGAATTTGGATAAAAGAGACTTTATCCCAGTGAACGGTTACAGATGCAACCTTCAGAGGGTATAAAACAAAGGTGCATTCTGAGAATAAAGGGAGTTCATGGTTTTTCTTTTCTTTTAATTTCAAGTTAATGTAAGGGTATAAACAACCAGGTCACAATATTTGAATTTTTTAGGTAGAGTTCCTCTTGTAGTTGTGTCCCGCACCCAAAAGGTGTGCCCTATACCCCTACATTGTGCCCATTATGTGGGAGCACCCCAGCCCTTCTCCTTCCTTTTCCTCCCTCTCTCATTCCTCCTTCCCTCCCAACTTGAATTGAAATGAGTTTTTCCTGTCTGTGAGCGCGAATTAGATCATCTACTGGTTTTATATTAGTATTGAGTACATTGGATATTTGGTTTTCCATTCTTGTGATACTTTACTAAGGAGAATGTGTTTCAACTCCATCCAGGTTAATACAAAAGATGTAAAGTCATCATCTTTTTTACGGCTGAACAGTATTCCATGGTATACTTATACCACAGCTTGTTAGTCCATTCCTGAGTTGATGGGCATTTAGGTTGTCTCCATATCTTGGCAATTATAATTTGAGCTGCAATAAATAAAATAGTGCAATTGTCTTTATAAAATGGTTTGGTTTTCTTCTGGGTAGATGTCTACTAGTGGGATTGTGGGGTCAATTGGGAGGTCTAATTTTAGATCTCAGAGGAATTGCCATACTTCTTTCCAGAGAGTCTATATTAGTTTGTAGTCCCACCAACAGTGTAAAACAGTGTAGTCCCATCAACAGTCCCCTTTCCACATCTGTGCCAGCATCTGCAACTTACGGACTTTGAGATGTGGGCTAATCTTACTGGGGATAGATGATATCTTGGGGTGGTTTTGATTTGCATTTCTCTGATGATTAAAGATGATGAGCATTTTTTCATAATACTTCGTCTGTCTTCCTCAGAGAAGGTTCTGTTCATGTCTCCTGCCCAGTGATATATGGAATTGTTTGCTCTTTTTTTTGTTGATTAATTTGAGTTATCCCTAGATCCTAGTTATTAAACCTTTGTCAGATTTGCAACATGCAAATATCTTTTCCCACTCAGAAGGTTGTCTATTTGCCTTGATTGTTGTGTCCTTAGCTGTGCTCAAGTTTAAGTCCCATTTGTTTATTTTTGTTGTTGGAATTGCCACTAAAGTCTTCTTCATAAAATCTCTCCCCAGGCCAACATCCTCAAGAATTTTCCCCACACGTTCTTCTAGGATTTTTATTGTTTTATGCCTTAGATTTAAATCTTTTATCTATTTTGAATCAATTTTTGTAAGTGGTGAAAGTGCAGATTCAGTTTCAGTCTTTTATATGTGGTTATCCAGTTCTCTCAGCACCATTTATTGAAAAGGGGAGTTCAAGGTTTTATAATGATATTCTGCCTAGGTTTCCAATCAGATTCGTTTATGCAAATAAGGGATTCAAACTCACTTGGTTCCAGTGGTTGATACAGCTGACCCCTGATTGGTCAAGGCAGCTGAGGCAATTACAGGTGAGCTCTTCAAGTTCCAAAGTTGAACAGAGGTGTGGGTGTTTGGAGAACTCAGAGTTGGTGTGTGATCTAGTTAACAAATGGCTGCTTACCTGTGTTTAAAATTTAGGTCCACTTAGCCAAAACTTAAAGGACTGGCTCTTTCAGGTTCACATTTGTTCACACCTTCATGCCACATATGCTATCCATCAGCAAGTCTTTGGAATATATCTAGAGGCTGACCACATCACTGACACCACTCCCCTCCAAATCCAGACCACTGCCATCTGTTACCTGGATTTTTAAAATAAGTTTCTAATTGGTCTCTTTTTCTTTTGCTTCCCTCCTGTCTGTCCTCCACTTGGTGGCCTGGATTATCTTTTTTTGCTCACCTCTGCTTAAATTCTTTTAGTGGCTTCCCACCATATGGAGAATGAAATCCACACTCCCTACCATGGCTTACAGCTTTCTAGTGTTCTGGTCCCTAACTGCTTCTCCAGCCTCCTCTTCCTTTCTCTTTCTTCCTGCCATTTCTTTAACAGGCTAAGACCCATCCAGCTCTCCTCTGGGGCTCTTTCTGGAATACCTGTGCCTTAGATCTTACCACAATTCCCTCCAAAAACATCATTCTGAAATGTCAGTTTAGCAGAGAGAATTTTCCTGACCATGTTCTCTAAAGGAGACTCCATGGCTCAGTACCTGTAGCTCAGCGGCTAGGGCACTGGCCACATACATCAGGGCTGGTGGGTTCAAACCCAGCCCAGGCCTGCCAAACAGCGATAACAACAACAACAACATAAAGGAGACTCCTCTTCCCTCATTGCTTGCTATTCCTTTATCCTGCTTTATTTTTTTACAGAATTTGCCAATCTTAGAAATTGTGTGTTTTTGTTGTGTATGTTTTGTTACCATTTTGCTAACTAAAATTTAAATTTCACAAGAGTAGGGCCTTGGTTCAGTTCAGCCATGTGTCTCCAGTGCCTGGGGCCCAGGTAGCTGCTCAATGAATATGTGTCAAGTAAATGAACAAATGCTGACACCATCGATACATATTGGTAGTAAAGTATAAAGCTCAAATAACTACTTTTCCAACTGTGTTCACATGTGGATTAATCATAGCAAAATTTTCATTCCAGACTGGCATTTTTCAGTCATGCAAAGTATTTCAGGACAGTGGTCCTCACAGTCATGTCATATAAACTATGGAAACACAAATTCATTTTTATTAGTGTCTTAGGGCTCCTGTAACAAAGTACCACAAATTGGGTGGCTTCAAACAATGGAAATTTATTTATTGTTGTTTTTTTTGATCGGGGTCTTGCTATATTGCCCAGGCTGGTCTCAAAAGCTATCCTCTTGCTTCAACCTCCCAAGTACCTGGGATTATAGGAATGCACCAGCATACCCAGCTCAGAAATTTATTCTTGCTGGAGGGTAAAAATTTTGAAATCAAGGGCCATGCTCCCTCTGAGGCTTGGGACAATCCCTTTCTTGTCTCTTTCTAGCTTCTGGTGGTGACTGGAAATGCTTGGTGTGAATTTTTGACTTGTAGCTGCATTGCTCCAGTCTCTGCCTCTGTTACCATATCATGGTCTCTCTGTCTTCATGTGATGTTTTCCTCTTCTTGTAAGAACATAAGTCATACTGGATTAGGTCCCACTTTAATGACCTCTTCTTGATTACATCTACAAAGACCCTATTTCCATGTAAGGTTACAATTAAAGGTACTGGGGGTTAGAACTTCAACATGTCTTTTTTAGGGACATAAGTCAACTTATAATGCATTTTAATATTGGTGAAGGCAAATTATGTCCAAATGCTTTCCACTGTTAAATACCATATGTAATTGGCTCTGATACACTTTAAAAATCTCTGTAGTCAGGGTAGATACTACATCCATAGTTTTAATTTTGATGAAAAACAGTAACTTGGATTCCCTGGCAGTGCTTATTCGATCTTTTTGCTGAGCGGTGTGTATTACCTTGACCCCACTTTCTTGTTCCCTTGGGTTACTTAGCTGCTGTTACATTTAAGGAAGAAATGAGTAAAATAAAGTTTCTTAGAAACTTGGTCTAGAGAAACCACTTGCACATACATAGAGCAGTTAGCATGAGATGTTTTATTCTGAAGATCAGGCCCTGTCTGAGTCACCTGTTGTCCCCAGGGACATAATTGGGAAGTGATCAGTCAAAGGTCAGTAGCAGGGCAGGGAACCCAGGCTGGACCTCCTCTCTGGCAGACAATAAGGGAGATGTTCATAGTTTTTACTGAATGAATTGTCCTCTCTTCCCAATAAACACCTCTCGCTCTGAGTTAGCCTTCTCCTAAAGTCCCCTGGACTGATCAGGGTGGCTGTTCCTGAATTCTGACATCCTGTTTCATTGGACAACATGTCCTGAAAATAGCCCCCATTGACGCATTATGACTGGTTCCAACTCCTTTCCTTGTTTACTTTTTCACCTCTATTTTCCCCACCCTTTTGTCTTTTCTGGTTCTGTGATTCAGGCTAATGTGCCAGACCACAGCCTTCTGTGTCTACTTTCCAGGCAAACTTCTTGGCAGCCCTTGTCTGTCTTTTCTCTTCTTGGCTGTCCCTCCTTGATTGGGATTTTTGAACACTAATATTCGTAACTCCATTTAGAAGTCAGATCTGACAATTGATCATTCTTCTCTAGCCTGATAACTTTCTAGCTCTGCACTGCCTCCCCTGTCCAGTTCAAAGCATACTTAGCTTTGTGGCTAGTGTCCTGTAAAATGGTGTTTTCAAGGGAAAAAAAAAAAAGTAAAATATTCACCGGCCCTAAACAACTTGAGACTCAGGATAAAATCAGCAACAATAAAACAGTAGCAACTCCAGCAAGCAGCAGCATTTATGGAGGACTTTGTGTGCATCAGCTGTTGTCCTCAAATTTTTGAGGGATTGGTTCATTTCATTTTTGCAGACACCCTGTGAAGAACCAGGCCGATTCACTTTGTTTCCTGGCTCTGGCTAAATTGTTGGAGGAAAAGGGTGATTGGTGTTCATTCTTTTGGTGACATCCAGGTGAAGATCTCCACTTCTCTAGAAGGGCTTAGTCTGGGCCCCGGAGGCTGAACAGAAACATGGGCTTTGAATGACTAGAAACAGAGGCCCAGACTCCTTCCACATGTTCATGAGGGAGGGGCGACCTCGGAGCAGCAGCTCATTGAATCCGCCTGGGCCTGGTGCAGGAAATTCTGATGAGTCAGGCACTTCTAACCACTGCATTCCATGGAGACTGTGCTGGTAGTGGGACTTGGTTGGGGGTATTGTGGGGTGGATGGGGGGATCACTGGTTCTCATGAAATCAACCTGAGATTGGTTAAAAAGAGGGGATGAAGGGAACTGGGAAACCATGACTCCCCAGGAATGACTTTCTAAAGGACGGCTTATTTCATCCTCTGGGGTCGGGGACCCCTTATTCACTGGGAGGGACCTGCTGTTATTTATTTTGTGTCTGGCAGGGCTTTCTATTGTGGCTACAAGGCAAGAACTCATAAGGAAATGCTAATTTGAGAATGAATAGATGGGTGAATGGATAGACTGGGAAAAATGTTTAAAAATAATTTGACACTGCCCATACCTCCCACAGTCCTCGTCCCTCTTCTAACTCTTCCTGAGGGTTCCTTGTGCTTCTTTCCTGGTGAAAATCAATGGCAGGTATGTCCAGAATCAACCCCCACCCCTAAGCCAATTTCCATGGAAACTCCAAAAAGGAAGGGAGATACCTAAAATAGTTGAGGCTATCCTCCTCTCAGAACTGATGGGGCAATAAAGAGAGATTGTGTTCACATCTCCTTGGGGAGAGAGCAGTTGTAAGGCGAAGAGATAGCCAGGCAGCCCTTGTAGAGAGAAGCCCTCTTCGCATTGTTTATTATGGACATTCATGCATTCTGAATCTACCGGCTGCCTTTCTTCCATTGCAGACATTGTGTGGCTTAGAGCTGCCCCATTTCAGAGGTGACCTTGATGCTTTAGGGCCAGGCATGGAGCCAGCATCATAATTCCCACTCAATAGCCCCACATTTACACACTAAAGTTGTAGTCAAGTCAGAGGGGGGGGGCCCAGAGGTTACTCAGGGGCTTATAGCTGCCTCCTATTCATAGAATTTTAGAGTTGGGCAAGGCCTTTGAAGTTAGATAGATTCAAGGCTCTTAGAAAATCTGGGATTTCCAGGAGGTGCTTCAAGGATTCCACACACAATCTAGTATTTTGGAGAGAGAAATGAAAGTTTAAATTGTCCGAGGAACTGTTGCAACGTGTTTACATGTACTGTATTACAATTCTATGCATAATTTTGAAAAATGAGCTCAGCTGCTTAATAAAACAAAACCAAACAAAGCCTGATCTAGTCCGTGACCTCTTACTTTACTCCAGTGTATATTAACTGAGCATCTTCACGGGGGAACAACTGGAGCTGGGAAGGCAGGCCAGCGCAGGCCTCCACAACTTAAAATCTATTGGGTCACAGTGATGTTAAGGCAGATACATAAATAATTACAATATGGTAGGGATATTAGGATTGGAGAAACTGAGGCTAAGAGGAGTTAAATGAATCACCTAAGGCCAGCTATTAGTGGATGACTCAATTAGGACCACAGTCTACTGATTCCTACTAATTATGTGTATATTCATTGTGTTAGGCCTCTCTGCCCCTTAATGAGGCTCTGTAATGGATACTGTTGAAGTATTATTTCCAAAGAGTTAAAAGTATGATTCTCGTAACAAATATAAAATGAACATGTGTCAAAGATTTTATTGAACTTAATTAACAAAGAGCCAGTAAGATGTTAGGACTAGTTTGAAAGAGAATTTAAAGGAGGAAGAGTTATAGTTGGTTAGTCAAAGGAATGCTGGAATGAATTAACTAATAGATTCAAAACTGGTCAGTGCCTGTTCTACAAGGCAATAAACCTTAACTTTTGTGGGTTACTTTTCCTACCAGACAGAAAACACTGGCGTTGTGTTAGTATCATACATATCAGAGTTGCATGTGTGTCATAAGCATTGTTTTCATTAAGAATCATTTCCAGGTGGCACCTGTGGCTCAGAGGGGTAGGGCCTGGGCCCCAAATGCCAGAGGTGGCGGGTTCAAACCCAGCCCTGGAGAAAAACTGCAAAAAAAAAAAAGAAAGAATCATTTCCATTGTTATTGGTTTTCTACAAGTTAACTTCTATTCTTACAGAGTTGTAAAATATCCTAAAGAGTAACAGTTAAACCAAGGTGCACGCTCCCAGAAAATCAGATGATCTATAAGCATGGTGGGTCTACTAGTCAACACCTTGCATTACATTGAAGGGACACCCAATATTTCCTTTGCCTATTTCCAAATTTATGTAATCTTTCTTAGCAATGCTGTGTGTACACAATTTTCTGAGTGTCTTTTTGTCAAGGTGTTGGGAGGGAGGGAATTCAGTCACAATGATAAGATGGACTGAAACACTTTAGTGAGAAGTTTTAGGGACACTGGGAAAACAGCTCAGTGGTCAGGATGATTTCTCCCTAAAATAGATTTGCTGGGGGCAAATGGGCCCCTGTAGAATGCTGCATAAGAGAACTGTCAGGGTGACTGGGTCACAAAGAAGCATGGATCTGTGCCTTACATTGGAAAAGGCTCCCTGGGACACTGCATTTACCTGGCTGAAATAGGAATGCTGAGCTTGGGGAAGCAGGAAGGACAGTGGTTTCTGTGCAAGCAGGTGCCTGGGTTTGGCTTCCTGTCTGAGCTTCTCAGGACTATTTTGGTTCCTCCTGTTGTCCTTGCCATCCCCACCCATCTGCAGCCTTTTCTTTGGCCTTTGAATGGCGCTTTGGAGTATTTCATGTGCTTCCCTGAAGTCACTGAATTCTTGCACAAATCCTGTGAGACACTGTCATTTAGATGACAGCTTAGAGGAGTCGCCTAAGATCATGCCACAGCTAGTTAATAAGAGCATTCAGAATTCAAATACAGGCTTTCTAACTCCAGAATTTATGTTCTTCCAGTTTATATCAGTCAGCCTTTCCTAACATTTCTGTATTTCTCCCTGGAGCATTTTTTTGCTTGGATTCCAAGACACATGTATTGGGAAGGTTGAGATTTCAGAAGATTTGCTTTCCCTGGCCAGGCCAGAGGAACACTGAAGTCACCACCCGGCTCTCTCAGCCCTGACCATATTTAGGCTATGTGCTAATGTCAGTGCTTGTTGGCCTTGGAACCCCAGTGTAGTGGCCGTGAACATCATTACAATAATTGAATAGAGGATATGTCTTGGGCCTCATATTTTCATTTGCACAATGCAGATGTCAAGCCAGTTGTTAATTAAAGTCTTCCATCAATTCTGATCTGACACTTGGGTTCATGGCTCAGCCTTGCCCCATCACTTGCTATCACTGTGGCCTCATTAATTGAAGGCAATGATGAGTTTCTCCCAATCTTCCGCATTCTCCTTCTTCCTTATGAATAGCCTGTGTTTGGTAAATGTCTGTGGTATGGTTAGAGCAGCGGTTCTCAACCTGTGGGTCATAACCCAAGAACTGCATTGAAGGGTCGTGGCTATAGGAAGGTTGAGAACCACTGGGTTACAGTGTTTGTGTGCACCTGAGAGCTGTAAACCTGGGTGTTTGGAGAAGTTGAGAAGGATTGGGCAGGCCAGGACCTTCAGTGAGCCAGATCAGGTGCTAATGCCTTTGCCTCTGTCTTGCAGGGCCCAACATCTGTACCACACGAGGTGTGAGCTCCTGCCAGCAGTGTCTGGCTGTGAGTCCCATGTGTGCCTGGTGCTCAGATGAGGTAAGGAGCAGATACCTGACATTGTTTCTTCCCAGACTCAGCTGCTTTTGTGTAAAAACAGACCCGTGAAGTTATTTCCTCCCTCCTAAATAGATAAGCCCCTGTCCCTTCTGAGCAAAACTAGGATGAATCCTTTCCATTGGTGGATGGTGGCAGGCTGTTGTGGGAAAGTTGTTGGGAACGCTGCCCCCTGTCTACTGCATAGCCCCCGGCCATTGCCAATCTGGTTGGGCCTCCTGGTCTAACCGTAACTCTCACCACCCTTTACCACACAACACTTGGCTTCGTGGGGGTGGAACATCCCAGGGAAGTAGGGGCCTCAGGTCTCAACAGGAGAGGCAGCACAGGTATAGACAGCGAGGGGGTGCTGGCTACTTCTTTTTCCTAGAATTTTAAAATGCAAATAGAAGAGGAATCTTGCACTTGTGTGCTGAGTCAGAGGATCCTTTCTCTTCCCTTCTTTCTGGTGATTGGGCCCCATGGCTTTACCATTTCTTCTCTTTTTCTCTTCCTTCTCTCCTCCCTCCCCATCTCTCAGGTGTCAATGAGGGAAGGAGCTGGGTCTCCTTGGTGAGGATGGGAGGGCAACAGGAAAGGGTTAACAGTGTCTAGGCAGAGTGTTTGTTGTGTCTGGGGCCCTAGGGAATGAGTGAGTCTGAGGGAATGGCTATATTTGTGGCTGGGATGGAAATTTGGAGCTGGTGAGAGTGGTGGGGGTGGGGGTGAATGTGGCTGGAGAGATTCCCAGTGATTATAGTTTGAGGCTGAGTCACTGGCCCTCCATGGCAGGTGGTTACCTGAGCTCCTGGTCTGGCTGCTTCTCAGATACCTTGTCTTCTTTGTCACCCAGTAAGTCCCTGCCCTCTGCAGTTTTATGATTGCTTCAACCCGGACCCCTCATTCCCTCTGTCTGCTTCTCTTCCAGATCCGCTGAGTTTCCTAAAAAGGCAACCTTCCTGGGAGGCTGGGGGAGGAGTGGGAGCTGGAAGCTTGTGTTTATCACTGGACAGGAGGGCTGCCAGGACAGCTCAACATACTGCCTCTGGCCTCTGTGCTGTTCAGCACGAGAATTGATTCCAGAGGCAGCTGCCCAACATCTGGGCCACATTGACTTCATTTAGCAGATGAACATTCCCTGGGGGTGGGGGTGGAGGGTGAGGAGAGATGGATGATTCCTTCTCTCTCCCCATCCCCCCACCCCCTGTAGGTTTTCCTCCCCTGTGGGCTGAACTGGCTGTTCAACTGTGATGTAGCCTCCTTCCTTGGTCACCATCATGATATTATTAAGCCTCCTTTGCAGGGAGGTTGTAATTCTGAAACTGAATCCTCGAATGAGGGGAGTTGGCTGGGGAAGGTGTCTAGTTTGTATTCTATGCCCTGAAGCCTGCTGGGGCAGAGAGGTGCCAGGGCAGAAACCCTAGTGTCACTCAAAGGATGCTTCTCCTCCTTCCTGAGCCCCGAGAGTCTGGGGAAAAAGGTAATATTCTTGGAGGGTCTGTCCCATTCACCCTGCCATTTTTTACCCCTCTTGATCTTCATGTAGTTGAGATGGTCTGACGTCTGACCAAAGTGTGCCCAGATTTCCACAAAGCATATGTAGAATAATTATGGCTGGCTGGTAAATCTTGCCCCCTGGGACAGACCAGGGGAGGGCAGAGGGACAGGCCCAAGATAGGATCAGAGCATGAGGTAGGATCAGCCTGGGAATGGAGGGAGAGTCAGTGAGGAAATGGGTGCAGTTAGGGCCAAAGAAAACTAATGAGAAGTCCAACAGGAGAATGTTAAATACACACGAAGGTTGTGATAACTAGTGAGGCATGCTGGCTCATCCCTGTAATCCCAGCTGAGGGATGCCGAGGCAGGATCACTTGAGCCTAGAAGTTTGAGCGTCGCGTACTGGCATGAGAGAAAGGAACTTCTCTCAATCCGGTGCGAGGAGGGAGAGTTGACCTGAGTGGAAAGGTGGGAAATGAAGAAGAGGAACACACATGGGAACAGAACATACATGAGACAGGAAAGGTTCAAGAGGGCTGATGCACCTGACGACCGCAGCCAGCCCCTGAACTGTGGACACAAACTTATTCATACATTATCTTAACAAGATCGCATAAATCTTAACACATAAGTTAGGGATCAACCTTAAAGAGGAAAAACTCTGTGCTGGTCGATAAGGAGGAAAGTATGCATGGGCTACGTGACTTTGTCAGGTGAAAACAATGTTGTTAAGGGAGGAGAAGTGGTTGGGGGTTGCTCCCTGAGCGTTTCCCAGGCTGTGGGGGCCCTACTGTCCACAGCCCGCTCCCCACATTGGAGAACAGCCTAGGCAACATAGTGAGTCCCTGTTGCTACAAAAAATTAAAAAAAAATTAGCCAGATATGGTGGCACATGCCTGTAGTCCTAGCTATTTAGGAGGCTAAGGCAGGAGGATGCTTCAAATCCAGGAATTTGAGGCTGCTGTCACCTATGATTGAGCCATTGCATTCCACCGTGGGAAACAGAAGGAGACCTCAGTTTCTTTAAAAAAAAAAAAAAAAAAAAAGAAGCAAGTAAGAGCAGCCGAAGTGAATGAGCACAGCTATCCCTAAGCAAGAGGGAGAAAGGGAGAGAGGGGAGGGTAGAGGAGCCCAGTATGGGGCAAAATATGTGTGTGTGTCAGGGCTGGGCAGTGGGAATCCCAGACTATGCATAGCTGCTGTTTTATTGACTTAAAAAAAAAGAAAAAAAAGAAAGGTGAACTATCTGGTCCATTTTGTATATAATTTGTCTAATAATCAAACCCTGGAGAGCCCTGTGTACTTCTGCTTCTCCTGCTGGGCTTTTCCAAGCAAGCTGGCAGTGCCTGGAAAAACAACTGGTTGGGCTCAGCTTTCCCTTGGTCCTAGAGGACCTCAGCTCTTGGGTGTGTATAGTGAGCTTGGCTGGATAATAGGAAAACATAGCCAATATGGATGAGCATGGAGTTTTGGGCCCATCTGCATAGGGTGTGTTCCTGGAGGGTTGGATACTGACATGGGTTGGGGTTTTGTACTATGATCTGTAAATCTAGCAAAGAGGCCAGCTTCATACAGAGATTCAACTTGTGGTCTTGTTCCCAGCTGCACCATACTGGAGTCTAGAACTTCTCAAGCTTATCTGGTGGTGAGAATCACCTGGGATGCTTGTTGAAAATAAAGGTTCCCAGTATGGACCCTGGATCTATTACATTAGAGTGGTTTGTTATGACAGCAAGTTTGACAAACATTGTTAATTGAAGGGGTTGAGATGGATGGAGGTGAAGTTGAGGTTGCCAGATAAATACAGCATATCTGGCTGGAGCCCATAGACCTAGCTACTCAGGAGGCTGAGGCAGGAGGATCCTTTGAGCCCAGGAATTGGAGGCTGTAGTGCATTATGATTGTGTTTGTGAATAGCCATTGCACTCCAGCCTGGGCAGTGTAACGGAATACCTATCTGTAAAAAACTAAAAGATAAAAATAAAAAGATCTAAAATATTATAGAACATTTAGTTAAGTTTGAATTAAACAGTTCATTCTTTAATATAAGTATATCCCAATATTTACTAAATTTGGCCACCTTAAAGTGTAGAGAAATACTAGAAATTCTTAAATAAGCCTGAGTGCATGTTGGAGGTTGGATCAGCTACTTCCTAGCCTAATATTCAAGTGTGAAAGAGGAAGAAGGGGCTGGGGTCTAGCAAAGTAGAGGAAGACTCCAGTAGGATTTCCTTCTCATTTTCTTCTCTACAACTGCAGGGGGAAGGTATAGATGAGTATCTATATTTCTTTTTAGTAACTAACATAGTCGTTCTTACTACGGGAGTGCAATAGTGTGATCATAGCTCACTCTTGGACTAAAGGGATCCTCTTGCCTTAGCCTCCTGGGTAGCTAGAGTATAGGTGCCAGGACTGATTTCTTTTCTTTTCTTTTTTTTGAATTTTTTGTAGATGCCTGGCTATTGTTTTATTTTATTTTTTTAAGAGACAAGGTCTTGCTGTGTTGACCAGGCTGGTCTCAAACTTCTGGGGTCAGGGATCCTCACACCTCAGCCTCCTAAAGTGCTGGGATTACAGTCATGAGCCACTACACCCAGGCTCCACCTACCTTTGGAAGATAAATGTCCATCTTGAGAGTTTTGCTCCAACTTGTTGTAAAAAAATTATAATATTAAAGAATATTCTAATTTGTAAATAATGAAGTGTGAATGCCAACAACTATAAACTAAATGCATTTCTTTTCCTGTCATACTTATTTCTGTCATTTCAGACTTTTCTCTGACAATGTTCAAATAATTTCTTGTCCTCACTAGATGAGTCATTCAAGATTCAATATTAATTTATTTAGACTGGAGATGTTTTGGTGGAACTTTTGGGGTAAAAATTACTAGGGCATATTGGCCCTTGCTCTTCAAGAAAAGAGTGTGCAGTAACAGTAGTAGTTAGCATGGTAATTGTGGAATAGAGTCACCTTATATTTGCGTTTATTTATTCCACATGTAAAAGAATTTCAATATGTATGACTTACATTGACATTTTTCTGTTTTGATAGCAGGCCACACTTACTCTTATTTTATCTTTGACCAACCCTGTGAGATAGGCAGGATTATGACAATGCTTGTACTTTCCCGATTTCCAAAATGGGGTTAGTGGAGAACGGTGCTAAGAGTATGTAATTCAGCAAGCCTGCACAGCATGGAGGCTGGAACCTCCCACCTCTGTGCTCAGGATCTTCCCTGGGTCTTGGCTATTTTTACTCTTTTTGTGTAACATCCGGTTTTACTGGGAACTGGATCTTTAATATTCACCACTAATCCCTTCTAGCTTTCTCTCTGAGTAACCTGAAAACATTCCTTCTACCTTTCAGCCTATGTTACTGAGTAAGGGAGTGTTGCCCAAATGAGTTGAGGTCACTGCCTCAGTGTCCTGCAGGACACGAGGCGCTCGGGGAGAACTCAGCTGATGAGTAAGCCTGTTATGTTCCTGATCTCTGATGTCAGTGACCACAAAGGGAGGGAGGGAGGCAGTTTCTGTTTCTCAGTGTTTAATTTTTCTAAGGAAACTCACAGCAAACCATAAGGACTGTTAGCACATCTTAGCTCTTGAAACCCTCTTCTAACTGAGATTGCCACTGTAGGAAAAGGGAGTCAGGAAACCCCCCTCTGAATAAAATATTCCCTCCCTTTGCTGAGGCAGCCAGAAGATACAGGACCGCCTTGCTGTTCTCATTCTGCTCCCTGGTCTCCCCCGTCTCTGGTCTCTCCTTCAACATCTGGCTTTGTCCTGGAAAGGATCACGTCCTCACTGCATCTTGGTCTACCATTCATTGCCTTTTTTGGAAGGTTTTCTCCCTGGGGCTTTGTGAGCGGCTGGAATCAGTGATGGGGGTTGCTGGTGTTTTGATCAAGAAAGAGGCTGCTTCCTGAGGGACAGAAGGTGGGAGAGATGAGCAGGGACAACAAGAGGAGTCTGGGCACAAAACCTGAAGTGCCTTTGAGTTCTTCTGTGGCCATTCTGTCCCTCAGCCAGAGCCGGGTGTTGGGGAGGAGACATTCATCTTCCTCTGAATTGTGGAGGGTCTGTTTGCCACCTGGAAGGTTAAGCCTTATTTATTGGTTCCCATTGCTGAGGCCATTTCTCTACCTGCATCCCTGTGAGGCTGACTGAGAGAGAAAGAAGGAAGCTGCTTGCTTCCAGAAGCTCTTGCTTTCTGCCCGGGGCCAAGGAGGTCCTCAAGCCACTGGTGTTGCTGGTGTTTCCATCCACATGGGAAAGCCTTTTGCCCTATCAGAGGGGTCCTGGGCTGAGGAAAGAGAGAGACTTTGAGCATTGGGAAGGGTTTTGGGCTGGAGAGTTTTTGAGTATGGATGGCTCCTTCTGACCAGTCCCTCTCCTGTCATGGCTACCAGGTCAAATGAGGAGTCTGGGGAGGCAACCAGTGTGCCGTGGTACACCAGTGTGCCGTGGTACACCGGTGTGCCATGAGAGGATCCTAGGTGTGCCACAAACATTTTTAAAGATCAAATTAATTAAATTATTTTTGAAAGAAGTTTAGAGCACACTAATTATATTCTTCTTTTTGTCTTTTACTCTTTATTTTTAGTCAACATAATGTAAGTGTGCCACAAAAGTTTAATTGTAGGTTCAAGCGTGCCATGAGATAAAAAGGTTGAAAAACACTGGCCTAGATGTTGTGAAATAGGCCCAGGAAGGGGTTTTTCAGCTTTCTGGCCAGTCTCCTCAACCCATCAAGGAACCTTCATGAACATAGGCCTACACAGGGCTGGCTGAGTTTACAGAATGTCAGAGCAGGAAGGGGCTGAAAACACCATGTCATCGAACTACCTTATTAGACAGGTAAGGAAACTGAGGTTCAAAGTGACTTATTAGTGGCAGACTTAGTATTTTCTTGATTCCCAGTGTTTTTTACAGTATAGTGTGTCCCCTATTCAATGCTCAGGTATAAGCACAGAGGCCTTAGAGGCTATGGATATGCCAGGGTTTTTGGAAGGGTGCTCAGTTTGCTATTTGTTCATGGTGAAGGAGGAAGCTGAAGTGATAGGATAGGTTCTGGTCAGGTAGCTGGCATCATGGAATCTTCCCAAGCTTCTGGAGTTTGTTCATAATTAGTTTGTCCAGGAAGTATTTCTTGAGCATCTCAGAATCACATCTACCATTTACAGAGCACTTACTCTATGCCAGGCACCGTGCTATGCATTTTATGTGTGTTGTCATATTTAGCTCTGTGTGCTGTCCTGTGAGGAAGGGATGGCATTATTATTTTTTAGTAATTTTTATTGTGGTAAAATATATGTAACAGAATTTTACCATCCTAACCATTTTTTTCTTTTTTTTTGAGACAGGGTATTGCTCTGTTGCCCAGGCTTGTGTGCAGTGGTGTCACTGTAGCTCACAGAAACCTGAAACTCCTGGTCTCAAGTGATCCTTTTGCCTCAGCCTCTGGAGTAGCTGGGATGACAGGCACATGCCACCATACCTGGCTAATTTTTTAAAATGTTTTTGTAGGGACAAAGGTCTTGCTATGTTGCTCAGACTGGCCTTGAACTCCTGGCCTCAAGCAATCCTCCTGCCTTGCCCTCCCAAAGTGCTAGGATTATAAGCCTAAGCCACTAGCCATTTTTAACTGTATAGTGGTATTAAATACTTTCATAATGTGTGAAACCATCACCATCATCCATCTCTTTTCACCTTGTAAAACTGAAGCTCTATGCGCATTAAACAAAAATTTCCCATTCCTCCTTCTCCCCAGCCCCTGGGAACAACCAGTCTACACTGCCTCTGTGATTTTGACTATACTAAATACCCATGGAGGAACTATGATTATTATTTTTTCTTATTAAATATTATTATTATTCTTTTTTATTGCTTCAGGTTTGTTGAGGATACAAAGAATTAGATTACATTGTTTGCATTTGTTTAAGTAAAGTCTTTTTTTTTTGCAGCTTTTGGCCGGGGTTGGGTTTGAACCCGCTACCTCTGGCATATAGGGCTGGAGCCCTACCCTTTTGAGCCACAGGTGCTGCCTTTTTTTTTAAAGACAGAGCCTCAAGCTGTCGCCCTCTGTAAAGTAATGTAGCATCACAGCTCACAGCAACTTCCAACTCTTGGGCTCAAGCGATTTTCCTGCCTCCGCCTCCTAAGTAGCTGGGACTACAGGTGCCTGCCACAATGTCCAGCTATTTTTTTGGTTGCAGCCGTCATTGTTGTTTGATGGGCGTGGGCTGGATTTGAGCCTGCCAGCATAGGTGTATGTGGCTGGCGCCTTAGCCGCTTGAGCTACAGGCCCCAAGCCTTAAGTTCCTCTTATAATTGGGTTCTGCCCCCAAAAGATGTGCCATACATGTAACTCTCATCTCCCCTCCTCCCCTCTACCTGCTCCCTTATTCCCCTGCCCTGCACCATGAATTGATTTGAGTTTTTCTCTTACAAGGGTAGAAAGGGACTATTAATATTTTCATGTTACAGCTGAGGAAACTAGGTTTGCAAAACTTGGGTGACTCATTCTAGTATGTAGTTATAAGTGGCAATGCCAATTTGGTCTTGGCCAATCTACTGTACTCTTGGACCTTTCTCTCTTCTGCCTTACTTATCACCTTTATGATAAGTCCTGGGCTGAGCACAGGGAATAGAGAGGGAATAAGACACACATAGTCCCTGCCTTCATGGGTCTCAGAGCCAGGGTCTAACCCTGCAGCTTCCAAACCATTTTGGCCCTGATCTATGTAAAGAATCACATTGTACTCTATATCATTTATTGCACATGTTTTAGGCCCACCCTCAATGCATAAAAGTTGCACAAAACAACACTTAATTTTTCTACTTATAGCCCCATATTTTCTATTCTATTCTATTGCATTTTATTTAATGGTTGACACCTATTATAGTGATTTTGGCACCCACAAATGAGTTGCATTTTGCAGTTTGAAAAACGGTGGTCTACGAGTCTCTGAATGCACAGAACCACTTCCTAGCTATCAATTCATGAACAGCTCTTTCTGATGCCTCACTTTCCCCTTTATGTACAACAGTCCTCGGGATTATCCTAGGAAGGACCGCGCCAATTTATGTATGCTGACTTAGCTTCAAAGTGCTGGGTAAACTTCAAGCACTGGGAGGTGGCAGAGCCTGTAAGAGGCAGAGAGCCACCATAGCTCTGATTATAGGGCTCCCCTTGGGATCCTGTTTTACAGGCCCTGCCTCCGGGCTCACCCCGCTGCGACCTGAAGGAGAATCTACTGAAGGATAACTGTGCCCTGGAGTCCATCGAGTTCCCGGTCAGTGAGGCCCTAGTACTAGAGGCCAGGCCTCTCAGTGACAAGGGCTCTGGAGACAGCTCCCAGATAACTCAAGTCAGTCCCCAGAGGATTGCGCTCAGACTCCGGCCAGGTAGGGATGGGACTCATCGAGAGAGAGAGAGACCTGGGGCAGGTGGCATAGAATACAACTTGGACGTCGAAGCATGAAATCTTGGGGAAGTAGCTCAGAAGGAAGATGGGGAAGGAAGAGAAGGATGAAGGAGAGGTGTGGGCAGGAGAATGGATGAAAATAAAAGATGTTAGGACCTGAGTCAGAAGATCTGAGTTTGAATCTTGACCCTACCACGTATTAACTATTGAGCAAATTACTCAACCTTCTTGGCATAGCAGGTCCTCAAAATAATTTTTGTTTCTTTTTTCCTCCAATGCCTGTTTTACCTAGCTTACAGCTTTGTATTGAGGTGCAAAAGAAATACAGTAGAACTTCTGTAGTTGACCACCTCCCTATACTGACCACTTCTTTAAGTTGACCTAATTTTTATAGACTGAACATGTACCACATGTACTCAATGGAGTGTTGTGTCAATGGAAGTTCCTTATGTTGACCACCTCCATATATTGACCAGTTTGTTACAGTTCCTTGAGTGGTCTGCTTACAGAAGTCCTACTGTGTAGGATGAAAAAGCAACTTATAAGCTCTCTTTCCAAGGAGGATTGGGGAAGGGAATGGGGGAAGATGAATTAGGGACGGAAGACTAAGCCAAGGAGGGAGGAAAGATTAAGCCAAGAGATAGGCTTTTTGAAGCATTGATTTTGACTTTCCAATTAAAGCAAGGAGAGTTTAAGAGAGACCTACTCTGTGCAAGGTATGTGTTGGGTGTTGTGGGATTCAGAGAAGGGTAGGATGTAGTTTCTGTTTTTTACAGACTCTGGCAGAGTACTGCCAAAGCCTCTGTGACCACAGTGATAGATCATTGTGACCCAGAGGACTGGGCAGGTGGGGAGTTAGACAAGGTAGAAAATTTTAGAATGGAAAGAAGAGGTTAAAAATAGAAGGGTCAAGCGATTGGAAGAATAATACAATTGCAAGGGAAAAGGAGAAGGAACCAGGGCTTTCAAGTTTGGCTTGATCGAGCAGTTACTTAGTTCCACTGTGTCTACATCTACTTATTCAGTCTTAGAGGGAGAAGAGGAGAAAAACTAATGTTTCTGCCTTCTAGATGATTCGAAGAATTTCTCCATTCAAGTACGGCAGGTGGAGGATTACCCTGTGGACATCTACTACTTGATGGATCTATCTTACTCCATGATGGATGATCTGTGGAGCATCCATAACCTGGGTACTAAACTGGCCTTCCAGATGGGAAAGCTCACCAGCAACCTGCGGATTGGCTTTGGGGCCTTTGTGGACAAGCCTGTGTCACCCTACATGTTCATTTCTCCACCAGCGGCCCTCAAAAACCCCTGCTATGAGTAAGTCCCTCTTTCAGAAGCCAGGATAGCACCCCTCACTTTGCCCCAGGCAGGCCAAGTCCTGGTTCCTCTTTCTAGCTCTAGGGTAGCCTTGTTGGCTGCCTTCTGGCCAAACCATAGCTCCTTTCTTTCTTGGTCTCCTTGTCTGGTAAATGGGCCACCCTTTGATCTGGAGTGTTGGGTCAATAGAGTCCAAGGCTGTGTGGAGACCTAGAAAGAGAATTCATCAGCTTCTTGTTCCTGGTTGCAAATAAATGAGAGGCAAGAGAGAATGGGAGGGACATGAGGTCAAAAGTAGAGAGAAATTTATTGATAAGTAAACAAAGAAATTAGGATTTCAGAATCATCAATTCCATTGTGTTGTCATTGTTTGCCCTTATCATCAAGGCTATGCAAACTGCAAGGTTAAAATATAAGAAACTGAGTCCTAGAAGAAGAGTGGGAGATGACCCTTACCAAGTCCTTTCTTAGTCTATAAATTGATAACTTAGACTTCTGCTTGACACTTTGGCTTATTTATTTAAGTGGCAGATGCAAATCTATGAATTATAATAATTTAAATTAATGGTTACTGAGTCTGACATAATATGAATTCACTTTTTAGGTTCCAAAGTTGTATGATGTGGCTTTTAACCTTCTGTCTGGGTTGTAAGGTTCCCCAGTAAAGATGTCAGCTGTCAATCAAACAAGTAAACTACTAATCTGGGGACAGAAATGCTCCTGTCTGGCATGATCTATCAATAACTTTAATTTATTGTCAGACTTTTGCTTTATTGTTTCTTTAGGAAGGTGTAAAACATAAGGTGGTAGCAACAACTCGCACCTCCCTCTGATCTAAGTACTTTATATGTGTTAACTCACTTAAGCCTCACAGCAACTCCTGTGATATATGCTATTGCAGTTAGGTTTAGAGAGGCTTGTTGAAGGTCCCATGACTATTAAATGGGGGAGCTGCGATTTGAACCCAGGCAGCTTACTCCTTTATCCTCTAGATTAGCTGAAGGTAAGGCTGATGTGATGTCTCAGGTAATTTGAGGGGTTTACAGTCTGAACTCTCTGGGTCATTGTGGTTATATGGAACTGGCCTGGCCATAACACTATCTGCATTTGCCCCCTTTTCTTTCCCTCTCAATTCCCGTGCTGCCTTTTCCATCGGGGCACCTGATTAAATTATCGCCTATCTTTCCCCAGAATGAAGAACACCTGTTTGCCCATGTTTGGCTTCAAACACGTGCTGACGCTAACTGACCAGGTGACCCGCTTCAATGAGGAGGTGAAGAAGCAGAATGTGTCACGGAACCGAGATGCCCCAGAGGGAGGCTTTGATGCCATCATGCAGGCTACAGTCTGTGATGTGAGTTTGGAGGGCATGGAGTGCCAGGTGTGGTTGGCAAAGATTAAAATGGGGAAGGAAGTGGCTCAACTCTGGGGATTTCTGGTGTGAGGTAAGAGACAAGAACTAAGCAGAGTTTCATGCAGCATGAGTAGTAACTTGCTCTTTGTGTGCAGCCTCTTTCTATATCCACTCCCTTGCCAGAGCTGACATTTCCTTGAACCTCAGTAATCCCAGATTTTCCTTGGGAAGAACATCTTCCCACTTTGTTTGGAATTATTATGAAATTATCCCTATCTCTCCCCAGCAAATATTTAACCTCAGCAAAGTGGGCAGATGTTCAAGTGAGATTTCTTCTAGCCCATCTCAGTTCTGTCACTGCAGGTCAGTTTCTAGATGTGATTGATTTCTAGATCTGATTCTAATGTGATTGTCATTGGAGAGTTATGTTTGGAGTTGAAGAAGGTATCATTCAGATGCTTGAACTAGGCTTGGTGCCTGTAGCTCAGTGGTTAGGGCGGTGGCCACATACACCAAAGCTGGCGGGTTTGAACCCAGCCCGGGCCTGCTAAACAACAATAACAACTGCAACAACAAAAAAATAGCCAGGCCTCGTGGTGGGCATCTGTAGTCCCAGCTATTTGGGAGACTGAGGCAAGAGAATTGCTTAAGCCCAAGAATTTGAGGTTGCTGTGAGCTATGATGCCCCAGCACTCTACTGAGGACGACATAGTGAGACTCTGTCTCAAAAAAAAAAAAAAAGTCTATACAGATGCTTGAACTAATCAGCTATGAGATTGTTGTTTTCCTAAGAGAACAGAAAGCCCTAAATTGGAAAGCTCCAGCTTGGGTTCCAGGGACTGGAACTGAGCCCTTCTCCAAGATAACTTGTATAGTCCTTCATCCAGGGAGGTCTTTGGGTCTTTGTTCTCCACTAAAGACATGACTGAAGTTGCTTTGTCTCTTCTGCCTTTTTTTTCTTTTCTCAATAGGAAAAGATTGGCTGGAGGAGTGATGCATCCCACCTGCTGGTGTTTACCACTGATGCCAAGACTCATATAGCACTGGATGGAAGACTGGCAGGCATTGTTCAGCCCAATGATGGGCAGTGTCATATTGGCAGTGACAATCATTATTCTGCATCCACTACTATGGTGAGATCTCTGGTGTTCTCTGTGGTCCCTATTTACTATGGCTAGTGCTGCCCTGACCCAGGCAGAATTTTGTGTGAATATGAAAATGGCAGCCCTACCTCTGGGCAGAGGGCAAGGTTCAGTTTCAGCCTGTCCTGATCCCTACCAACTGGACACCCTCATCTTGGGTGCAACCAGCACAGCCATTGGATATGGCCCTGACACTGTTATCACTGGCTCTACTGTTACCTGTAGCAGTGTCATAACCTCCAGAATGGACCCAAAGGACTTTTATAGGTCCAGCTGGAAAGCTTGTCTTCCCTCCTGCTTTGTTTAGTCCTTTGTGGAATACCATAACACCTGTGGTTGTTGGAAGAAGATAGAGGAAAAAGAGAAAGATCATCAAAAGCATGGAGAGAAGGTCCTATGAGGAAAAGTTAAAGGGCTAAGTTTAAAGAAAGAAGCATGAGTTAGCTGATGTATAAGACTCCATGTAAGTTGTTTTATATGGCTATAGATGGTTAAATAAGAGGAAAAGAATTTAAAGTAAAAACAGGAGCCATGATGCTCAGAATGTTGAGTTCTAGGTATCTGGGAGGAGATGTGAAATCATCTCCAAAAGATAATATAGCAACTCCCTCATCTATATGGCTTAAAGGTACACCTGTGTAAAGGCAGGAGCCTGAGCTGGATGATCTCATGAACTCCCTACAACGTTTCTGATCCCAAGAATATTTGCATGTCCTGGAGTTTCTTGGTGTCAGCCATATCCAAGTTGAGCACTGAGTCAAACAGTAATCTATGCAAGGCACTGACCAGAGGCTGAAGGAGGAGACCTGTACGATTCTATCATTTAGGAAGTTTTTTTACTAATAACACAAGATCAGTCGTGATTAGTGCTGAATGGGTAGCACAGTCAACAAGGGCTCTGGGTACCCAAGAGAGGAAAGGTCATGGTGAGCTGGGAGGATCCAGGAAGGCCTCTGGAAGAAGGTGGGGCTTGAGGTGGGTCTTAAGGAGGGAGGAGGACTACCAAAAAGAAGGTGGAGTGGAGCCAGTGAGGTCACTCCAGGTGGGAGAAAGAGAATGGGCCCCATCAGTGCCAAGTGGAGGAGAGAGAAAGGTGAGTGGTATTTGGAAAGGAAGGCTGAGACCCATGTGGTAGAAGGTCATAAAGGCCAGGCCAAGGTGTTTGTCAGGAGCTGTCAAACAAGGAGGCCAACCCAGTGTCTGCCCCCTGGAAGTTGCTCTGTGGCATTAATGCATTGAATTTAAGTAGGAAGAGAGGTGCTTAGTTTTGATACCACCAACCTGCACCTCTTCATCTATCCCTAGAGTTCATAACTAGATCTGTGCTGCTACTTAACCTTCTTGTCTGACTTTCACCATGGAGTGAAAAGGTTTAAGCATCACTGCTCTCTGGGTGGCAGCCCAAATCAACCGAGTTGCGAGGCTCAGAATCTAAGGATATTTGTGAGACTTCATTAACCTCTATATCTTTCTTTTTCCAGGATTATCCCTCTTTGGGGCTGATGTCTGAGAAGCTATCTCAGAAAAACATCAATTTGATCTTTGCAGTGACTGCAGATGTAGTCAGTCTCTATCAGGTGACTATGCCTTTGGCTTCCTACAATAAGACCCTGGGCTGGGGGAACCTGACCCCGGGAGCCAGCAATGGCTATGGTCTCCAGCAAGGACAGATTCTTCTCTACCCCACTCCCCAGAAGCCACATCCCTCTCTGGGTCTTTCTCCTCCAACCTTGAACTTACTAGGGAGACTGTGTTGATGTTTATGACGGTGAAGGGCAGTTGATTCATAGGGGTGGGGGTATAAGAGGTTTCCTATACCTTTGCTCAGGGCTGAAAAACTACTAGGTATATATTTCTGTCAAGGACAAGTGGGATATCCTACTTCCCTTCTGTGAGCCCTGGACGTCTTTGCCTTCTTTTCTAGAACTATAGTGAACTCATCCCAGGAACCACAGTGGGGGTTCTGTCCCGTAATTCCAGCAATATCCTCCAGCTCATTGTTGACGCTTATGGGGTAAGTTTCTTGTGCTGGGAATGAGCCTGGTGGGCTCAATGAGCCTGAGCTCCTTATCTAGCTAATGCAGCAGTGCTCAGATTTGGGAGTCCTGGCAGCCAGCTCATCACACAGCCTCACTGCTTTTCTCTTGTGCTCCCGGAGGCTAGGCAATGGCCAGTCCTGGGAGGCATGCAACCTTCTGGGAAGGAAATTCCAGGGAGCAATAGGGACAGTGAGTAGAGAGCTTAGAGGGAGTGGCATGGGGATGGTGATTAATGAGAAGGAGCAGGGCCTTGAAATGGTGGGGGGCAAAATAGGGGAGAGCTGGGCTCCAACAACAGGAAAATGAGAGAGCTGAGCTATGGGGAAGGTGAGGATGATTAAAAATTAGGTAGAAAGTGCTGCTACGCACGGTGACCAGTGTTGGTGCTCCCCTATTGCACATCCATGGGGCCTGCAGCAGGATGCAGTTGGTAGACTTTACCTATACTTGCCCAGACACAGTGGGGACAGAAAGAGGGGAGCAGGGTCCTGGGCAGGAAACAGCATCCTTGGGGTATTCTGGCAGCTTCCAGGCAAACCTCAGCATTTGGCACTGTCAGGGTGAGTCCAGGGCTACCTTCTAGATTTTGCTTAGGATGGAATTGGCTCTTGCAGTTGAGCTCAGTTTCTTACCTTCTTTTTCCATTTTCTACTCAGAAAATCCGCTCTAAAGTAGAGCTGGAAGTGCGTGACCTCCCTGAGGAGTTGTCTCTATCCTTCAACGCCACCTGCCTTAATAATGAGATCATCCCAGGCCTCAAGTCCTGTGTGGGACTCAAGATTGGAGACACGGTGAGGTGGGCTGGGCAGAGGCTGAAGCTGCAGCTCCAACCCTGGCCTGTCTCCTAGACCATCTGTGGGCACCCCACCCCCTTTCTTCCTGAAAGTCATCACAAATTAGATGTAATGGATTTAGCAATCTTTTTCTCTTAAGGCTTTTGTTGCCTAAGCCATTTGTATCTGTTAAGTGAACTTCACTATCAAGGTTTTTAAAAACTTGAATTATTGGTTACTCTGGTTTGTGCATGTGCAGTTGATTATAAAATTAAGTTTTTACCCAGTTTCCAGCCCTCCCCCAGGTAATATTAAAATTTTTCTTTTCTCCACAATACAAAATGCCCATATCATCTATAAATATTTATTGAGCACAGGCAATGCTCAATAAATGTTCCAGCTGCTGAAGATTCAACAGCAAATGGAACAGGCAAAAATGCTTGCCCTCATGGAATTTGAGAATGCAAATGGTCCTTTTGCCCCTCCAGTCACTCCGTGGGTTTCCTTATCGGGTGGTTCTTCTCTGCTTCTGCCTAAGGGGAGAGATAGGGAAGAAAGAAGCAAAATAGATTTTTTGATCCATTGATCCTTTCTGTTGACCTATCTGTCCATCTACTAATCTTCTAGGCACATGTGCATCAACCCCACATAAAACATACTGACCTGAAATGTGCTTGACTGCATGCATGAGTGATGAAACTTTACATGGAAGTTGAACTCAGGAAGTACATCCTGAGCATATGGTTGACCACCACGTGGCATCGTGTGATGCCAAATACTGTAGTGTGCTGTGTATCTTGCTGATATTGTGTGTAATCAGTCTGCTAGCTCAGTTGGCCAGAGTGAATGTTCACAAGGTCACTCTTTTCAGTTTGAGATAGTTTATTTTACATGGTGGAATAAAGAAACAGCCTTTTACTTCTATTTTATTTATTTATTTTTTTGAGACAGAAGTCTCACTCAGTTACCCTGGGTAGAATGCTGTGGCATCATAGCTCATAGCAACCTCAAACTCTTGGGCTTGAGCAATCCTCTTGCTTCAGCCTCCTGAGTCTGATGCCCCCCAGTCTCATTGCCCAGTTAGTTTTTCTATTGCTAGTAGAGATGAGGTCTTGCTCTTGCTCAGGCTGGTTCAAACTCCTGAGCTCAAGCAATCCACCTGCCTCGGCTTCCTAGAGTGTTGGGACCACAAGTGTGAGCCACTGCAGTGGACCAGCTGTCTACTTATTGATTGTAAGCCATGTCTCTGTATCCAGCTGGATATGTCACAAAGGCATCGCTAGCCCAGTGCTATTATTTTTGCTCTGTAGATTTTGCTAGTGAGAAAGCCAAGGAACTCTAGATCGAAGACTGATTAGACGCTCAGTTTGGGTATTCCTTGGCAGGGCAGGGAATGACTGTTTTTCCTCTGGGTCTGGGTTCAGCTGTGTCTGAATTGGATCTTGCTTTCCATCCAGGTGAGCTTCAGCATTGAGGCCAAGGTGCGTGGCTGCCCCAAGGAGAAAGAGAAGTCTTTTACCATCAAGCCTGTGGGCTTTAAGGACAGCCTCACTGTCCAGGTCACCTTCGACTGCGACTGTGCCTGCCAGGCCCAGGCTGAGCCTCACAGCCACCGCTGTAACAATGGCAATGGGACCTTTGAGTGTGGGATGTGCCGCTGTGGGCCTGGCTGGCTGGGGTCTCAGTGTGAATGCTCGGAGGAGGACTACCGCCCCTCCCAGCAGGATAAGTGCAGCCCCCGGGAGGGCCAGCCCATCTGCAGCCAGCGGGGCGAGTGCCTCTGTGGTCAGTGTGTCTGCCACGGTAGTGACTTTGGCAAGATCACCGGCAAGTACTGTGAGTGCGATGACTTCTCCTGTGTCCGCTACAAGGGGGAGATGTGCTCAGGTGAGAACTGCAGGCCCTTCCTTCTGGGATCCCACATACTCTCACACATCTGCAGCCTCTGGAAACATGGGAGGGCGTGAGGTGGGTAAAGGCAGGCAGAGCTGTAAGTCAACGATTCCTAATGTTTTTGAGTTTAAGGACCAAAGCCCCTTTTAGATTAAAAAAATCACTACTAGATGGCAATTAAATTCTTAATATTTATAGACTTCCAAAACACATGATGTCAGAATATATAGTAAAGTTAGTAAGAATTTTACATGAATTTGTCTTTTTATCCTAAGAGGCTTGGAAAATAGTAGTACACTTGTAAGACATTGAAGCATACTTAGTGAGCTATTAGAACAATGTCTGGAAAATGGTATCATGTTCTTATTAAATGTTAGCACTATGTGTTGTTGCCATCACTGCTGTTGGTACTATTATTACTTTTTTGGATTCTAGATCTGTGGTGTCCAAAGTGGTAGCCATTAGTCACATGGGGCTATTTAAGTTAATCAAAATTAAAAAAAAAATAAGTTCAGTTCTTCCGTTGATCAGTAGCTGCACGTGGCTAGCGGCTGCCATATGGGACAGTGCAGATCTGCAGTTTCAACATGGCAGAAAGTTCTGTTGCATGGTGCTGCCACAGAGAGAGTCCTTGGCTACAGGTTGGGGGTTATCATTTTGAGTCTTGCTACTGCAGGGTGCTGAGTTTCCTTCCCATTACAAAATGCAGTAAAATCTCAGGGCCCATTGCTAATTTCAAACTGGTGCCTCCTTGCCCCCCAAACCATTCCTGGGGGACCTCCCCAGCAAGAAGTTGAAGTTGTATTAACACAGTCTTTAACTGCAGACATGTTACGAACACTTTCACAGGGCACACAGGCCATCTGAGCTGTTGTTCCCAGGCACTGGGGATAGGTTTTTGCTGAGCCATAATTGCTGTGGCTTAAGCCCTTTGATGACAGACAGGTTGCAGACACTTACTTGCAAGTTGGGGACTAAGTTATGGGTGTATTGTGTGGCCATTTGAACAGAAAGATTATAATTGTTTTTTGTCACGATCCATGATTTAGATTGCATTTGCACTAAATGCACTTTGCACTACATTATTGACACTACATTATTCTTTTAAAAAGCTCATTAGGAAAGGTAAGCCTGTGTCATTCTATAGCCTGCCCAAGCTATGTAAAAATGACTCCTTTTTATTATCTATAACATTGTTTATAAGATTTTAGAGAGAGTTTGGAAGAAAGTGGTAGAGAGATTAGGTGCACACAAATGTACACACACAAACAATAGCCGTTTGAATTAGGGGGTGAGGCAGAAATTTCAATTCACATTAGTATTTAACAGAATTTACATCTAATTCACAGTACCAAGGGAAATGGTGTGTTTGAAGTGGGAGACCCAGCGGAGGAGGTGGCATTGAGGGGAGAGGGATGCCCCAGGAGAGGCAGATGGCACCTCTCTCCTCCTCGTGGCCCGATTGTTCCTGGTCTGGAGTGAGGCAGTGTGGGAGGGATCCCAGCCAGAGTGTGTTTCCTTTGGCTGCCGGTCCTACTAAACCCACAAAACAAAGCTAATTGGGTCAGTAGCCCTGGTTCCTGTAAGAACAACTAGTCCTCAAAGCTAATCCAGGAGGGGGCTGCGGGCAGCCACTGTAGCCTTCCTGTGCCACTTCCTGCCAGGGTGTCAGGTGCACCACTGGCCTCTGATCTTGGTGCCATCACCACATTCTCCAGAGACAGATACTCAGGGACACACATTCATTGAACACCTCTGTGCCTACATTCGGTCTACATAGGTACATGGGTCATGTATGATTTCTGACCTCTCAGAGCTTGTAACCCAGGTCTCCATCATCCTTACTGGCCCTGGGTCTGTCCTTCGGCACTAGTGGGGGCTCGTGAGGCAGGAGAGCTGGGACTCAGTCATTTCCATAGCCCTGGTCTCTAAGCATGGTGCCTGGTTCCTTGGCTGCCCCTTGTCTCCCCCTACTTTAGGCCTGGTCTTCCTGGTTGCCTATTATCAACATCTCCATCTTGAACATCAGGGAGCACAGCCTTGTCCTCAGGGGGCTTTTGCACCTGCCACCTCCACAGACATAGATTGATAAGGCCCCCTGTGTAAGCTAGGTTCTGTGCTGTAGAGGAATAGGACAGAGAGGCATGAAGAGGATAGGTTCCCCTACATGGACTTGCACAGGGTGCATCCTTGCAAGGATGGTGCACAGGCAGCATCTGACAGAGCCCAGAGCCCAGCAGTGAGGGGTCCTCGGGGGTATTACAGGAGCCCACTGGGAGATACCCTCTGTGGATAGTAGAGGATTGGGCAGCTTCTTGGAGGAGGTGGGATGTCTGAAGGGTCTCAGAAGAAGGGCAGGGGTGGAGCCGCGTATCAGCTGGCCTAGCTGTATGGGGAGAGTGTCAGCCCAGCTATGTAGAGAGAGCCATCATGTTCCCTTTGGTCTGAAACACCTGCTCCTCCCTCCGTCTTCTTTCACTCTTTCCCGTCACTTTTTACCCTGATTCCTCTGACTTTCCTATGAACCCAGGCTCAGCCTCCCTCTTGCTGGAGGCATGCCAGCCCTGTGACATTACTGCACTGTGGCTTCCTTTTAAGGGCTGACCCTGCCAGGGCTTGGGGTCAGTCTGCTTGCTCTGGCCTGCCACTTCTACTCCAACCTCACTCCCTGACTGGCCCATCTTGTAAAAGATCACTTTGTTTAGCCTCACAAAGGAAATAGTATGACACAAGGGTTTCTGAGGAGGCCTCTGTGGTGTCGGTCTGTCCCTATCCAGAAGCCACGGTCAAATGCAGGGTGTAGTGGGTGCTGTGGGGCTGGGCTTTTTTGGCTGGCACACCCCTCCCCCAGCTGCTGTGAGGGTTGGCTGATGACAGCTAACAGCCGCCCCTTCTCTGAAGGATTGCCCTCCGCTGACAGTTTCCTTGCCTCCAGATGTTGGCTAGTGACTGAGGGACAAGGGGTTATACAAGGCCAATCCCTTTTGCCTCAGGGTGGGCCTAGCTCTCTGCTGCCATTCATGTGCCTGAGCCCACATGGGATCAGCTGAAGGGTGTTTCTGGCTGAGACTACATTCCTATCAGCTTTGAATCTTGTCCTCCCCTTCTTCCCCGCTTCCTCTCTACTTCCCCAGCAAGTCACTTGAACAAAAGTCCTCACCACAAGCTATACTTCTAGGGACCCCAACCTCAGGATAGATAGCCTTTCTGCTTTCCCCACCAGCATGGCACCCCTGCTCTCCAGATGTACCTGGCAGCTGGAGAAGCTGGGGCAGCTGGGATTATGTCCCCCATCCTTCCCGGGAAACAGACATTTCTTTCCAAGGTGGTGAAGGTGTGTCTGAATCTTGAATGCTGGTATGGTTACTGGAGGATGGTGCTGGGGCTGCAGCAGAAGGCCCTGTGAGGGCTGTGAGACACTATTCAGGCTGCCATCCAGCTGCTCTCTGAGCCTGGCCACGTACCACCTACCCCTCCACCTCCTGGGGCCCCATCTGCTCACAGTGACGTGGTTTCCAGACCAATTCAGGTTACTTCCTCTTTACCCTCTGCCTTTCCTCTGATTAACAATCATATTTTTATTATTCATCCACTTTTTCCTGATTCAGAGTCCTAGAGAATGAGTCACCTTTCTGCAAGGTTTAGAATTCAACTTTTAAAGCTTTATTAAATGAATATTAGAGGGCTCCAGCATTGGGAGGTCTTGCCTGCCTTTAAACAGTCTAACCCTCCTCCTTATCTCCCTCCCATTCCTACAGTTGTAATAGAGTGAATAGGTCTTTCCTGCTAGGGCTGATGGCTCTTTGTGTAGTAAAATAATACAACACAGGGCGCTCATTGGTGAATGTGTGTGTGTTTTCTGGGAATTTAACTAGGTTGTTAGCACCATCATAGGAGGAACTTTGTCTGTCTTGTTCATGCAGAATCTCTAGTGCTCAGCATATGCTATGAGCTCAATACATATTTGTTGAATGAATAGGTAAGTGAATAAACATTAATGGTAAACCTACTCTTTACCAGATTTCATGCTAATCACTGTTGATGGCAAAAAATTTTTTTCACACAGGGTCTCACTCTGTTGCTTGGACTAGAATACAGTGGCATCCTCATAGCTCACTGCAAACTTCTGCACTCAAATGATCCTTCTGCCTTAGCTTCTGAAGTAGTTAGGATTATAGGCATGTGTCACCCTGCCTGGGTAATTTTTAAATTTTTATACAGGTGGAGTCTTGCTGTGTTGTTCAGGCTAGTCTCAAACTCCTGGCTCAGCCTTCCAAAGAGCTAGGGTTATAGGAGTGAGTTATTGCACCTGGCCTACCAGAAAAAATATGACATTTTGTCTCCTATCAAGGAGCTCACAATTTAGAAAAAGAAACAAATAGGCAAGTAAATGACCATAAAATAAAGGTAAAAATGAAGTTAGATATAAAATCCTGAGAAAACACATGAACAGGCAGTTGATTCTGCCTAGGAATGTCAATAAAAGTTACAGCAAGGAAGGAACATTTGATTTCACAGAATGAAAAGATATTTTGAGTAGAGGGAGCAGCATGAACAGAAACATAAGACTGTAAGGACAGTTTAGAAGGTAGTGGAGCATTCAGTGTGGTAGCTGATGTGTGGCCGTATGAAGTCGGTGATGAGATATAAACCTGGAAGGAGATTGAGCCCCTTGTAAAGGCCTCGAGTATTTGCTAAAGGCTTAGACTTAATTCTTTAGGCAGTACTAAGTGTTTTTATGTTTTTAAACAGGTAAGTGACATGATCAAGTTGATTGGTGTTTTAAAACAGTGGGAGGAAGGAGCTATTTTATCTTCTAGGGGACATTTGGCCATGTCTGGTGACATTTTTAATTTTCACAACTAGAAAGGTGCTGTAGATATCTAGCAGGCAGAGCCCAAGGATGCTGCCAAACATGCTAGAATGTACAGAACAAGCCCCACAACAAAGATTTATGTAGGTCCAAATATCAGAAAGTACTAAGTTTGAGAAAGCAGGCTTTAAAAAGAGAATCTTAGCTACAGAGGAATTGGCAGTAACCTGGAGAATGGAGAGGACTTAATTGCCTGGGGACAGGACCAAGTTGGGGGCAGGGGATGAGTATGTCTACAGTGAGGCTCAGAAACTCAGTAGCCAGAACCCCTTTTCTGTCCTCGCCACTCGAATAGTTTAGTATATTTGAGTTCCTAAAATGTCTCGAAATTTCTCATTGGTATCAAGCTTAGTTACTGGACTTTCTGTAACTCTCTTTTTCCTACTTTAGTTTTTCTTCCACTGGTCAAATTAAAAATATTTCATGAAAATTTGCCCTGTCTTCTAATGGTTCAGACTGTTTTCTCTGTAAGTTACAGAAGTCTTCTGGAAAGACCATATTAGTATAAATAGGGAAAAACATTGTTTACAATACTGCATAGAGGCTAAGCCATTGGGATCTGAAGCCACAGGGACTTCAGTTTGAGCCCTGATCCACCCATTTACAAACTGTGTGGCCTTGGGAAAGTTACTTAACCTCTCTGACCTCACAGGGTTATTATAAGAAATGAACAGAATAACATACTAAAGAACTTGGCATAGTGCTTGGCACATATTAAATGTTCAACAGATGTTTGTAGCCATTCTTATTGTTGTAGTTGTTGTTAGCACCCCCTTCCACTGGGAACATTTATCTCCTTGGTGGGTTTGGAAGATAGACACAGTTCTCTAAATGCTTTCCAAAGCTCTTCTACACTCTTAGGACTGCACATGATATAACAAGGTCAGATTGAGAAGAGAACCAGGGCAAGAAAAACAGGTTGTGTTGGTGAGGCTGGAGACAGTTGAGCTGTGTCTGTAACTTAAAAAAAAATTAATTCATTGATTTTTCAATGTATAGTTGTGGTAAACGTTTCTGCAACTTTTGAATTCAGAGACAGAACAAAGGATGAGCCAACAGAGGCTCAGGGGAGGAGGCCATTGGTCTATGTGAGGTCATTGCTAGCTAATGTCTCTACTGCTGTACTCCTAGGGATCCCTGCCTCTCTTTTTCATTTAGCTTCTCTTATTTCCTGACTTCTTGTCTCTCTAGCAATCATGGGATTTATTTTTATTTATTTATTTATTTATTTTTCTTTTTGAGACAGAGTCTCAAGCTGTCACCCTGGGTAGAGTGCTGTGGTGTCACAGCTCACAGCAACCTCAAACTCTTGGGCTGAAGCGATTTTCTTGCCTCAGTCTCCCAAGTAGCTGGGACTACAGGCGCCTGCCACAACACCCAGCTGTTTTTTTTGTTGCAGATGTCATTGTTTCTTTAGCTGGCCCAGGCTGGGTTTGAACCCATCATCCTCGGTGTATGTGGTTGGCACCCTACCCACTGAGCTATGGGTGCCGCCCAGTCATGGGATTTATTTAACTGTATTGGCCCTCAGCCACCTGTGAGGTAGGATATATTTGTTCCCTGTGCTTATTTGGCTCCACTGGCCAACTCCATGGGCTCTCAGTGCCCTCCCTTTGTGCCTTGGATGCCCCGCCCCATCTCTGCCTGCATTCAGAGTGCACCTTCCCTTCCCAGGCATTTGGAAAAATCTTGTGCTCTGGAACTCTCCAGTCCTCCATTCCCCTGTATGACAATTTTCCTGTCTTGCATGTATTCTTTAGAGCTCTGCTTTTCACCTTACAAGGTGACACTTTTGCTGATTTGAGAAATGGAATAATGGACATTGATGGCTGGTTTGCTAGTGAGAGGGGACCAGGCTGTCCAAACAGGAACATATGTTGTCATCTAACCCAGTTAGGTGTTAACAGTGATGACAGTGGTAGGCCTCTCAGGTCAGGTATGAGAGAGGAGGTCAAAAGGAGAGAGTTTCGGGGCCTGAAGGGCCTTTTGCCATTATCAAGTCACACATTAAGATACTGTCTGGGCTCGGAGTGTGTGGCTTAGTGCTGTGGCAGCCCTCAGGGCTGAAGAGCTTGCTTCTAGCCCTTAGATTAGAAGCTAGGGGAGAAGGCACAGCGGTTCAGAATAGGGGAAGAAAAAGGGTAGGAGGCCTGGGGCCTTGGTTCCTGAGACTTCTTTGCTCTATGATGGCTCAGACCAAATCCTGCTGTACCTGGGCATACCTAGAAAACTGAGTTTTTGTCCTCACTGGGTAGTGCTCCCCTGGTAGTCAGCCAATTCCCTGCCAACCTGGAGGATCATTCTCTGCTGGCTGCTTGTAGCCTGCTGTCACGGGACCTCACCAGCTGGTCTGCCCTTTTGGGCTGTGTGCTTTCAGGACATGGCCAGTGCAGCTGTGGGGACTGCCTGTGTGACTCCGACTGGGCCGGGTACTATTGCAACTGTACCACACGCACTGACACCTGCATGTCCAGCAATGGGCTTCTGTGCAGTGGCCGGGGCAAGTGTGAATGTGGCATCTGTGTCTGCATCCAGCCAGGCTCCTTTGGAGTCACCTGTGAGAAGTGTCCCACCTGCCCAGATGCCTGCACCTTTAAGAAGTGAGTGGGTAATTTGGAGAGAGTTGGGAGGCACTGAGATGGGAGAGAATCCCCCAGACTAGAATCCTTAACTCTTCAGATCTATCTCTTACTGATGGGAGCTTTAGGAAGAAGAGTCAGCACCAGCCAAATGGCCAGCCCTCCTCTTTCCATTGAACGCTGGAGTAGAGCCACCTTTGAAGGGGCTGGAGTAGTGCAGCTGGACTCCCAACTGGAGCAAGCCCGCCCCTGGGGTGGCATCCTGAATCCCCTGATTTGGGAGGACAGCTAAACCTTCTGGGGAACATTCCAGTGCCCATGTTCTGATTCAGTGGGAGGTGTGGGGGCTGGAGTTATGGAGCCTACTCTGAAACAGAGAAATTTAACCAGGACAAACCTTACCCCTTTGAGGGTCAGAATGAGCCCTCATCCCTCTAGTCTGTGGTACTGCCATTCCTCTTACCACTTAAAGCAGGGCCAGATTCAAGGGGGTACAACCTGTGTAGCTGTCCAGGGCCCCAAACTTAGAAGGGACTCTTGCTTGTTTTAATGTTCTGCTGTCACTTCGAGGCTCTTAGAAATTTTTGAAAAGGGACCTGACATTTTTATTTTGCATTGGGTCCTCAAATTACATGACCAATTTTGACTTCAAGGTTCCTAGAAGTAGGATAGGGTTCGCCATCCTGTTACAGCTATGGATAGGACAGGAAGAAGTTCAATGAAGGATCCAGGAGACCTCTGGCTGGCAGGTCTGCCTGTGGATGGGGAGGATACTTCACTCCTGAGCTCCACACTTGACCATTGTGGGCCCCAGGATTTTCTTGCATGCACATGTGTGTGTTTGTGTGTATGTGTGATGCACACATGGACATGTATTTTAGCTGAGATGGGGCATCTTTCTGGATGCATGGAGGTCAAAGCTGGATGGGGACACACTGAGGCTTGTTCCTCCTTATCTTAATTGCTGTTTCCTGTCTCCTTTAGGGAATGTGTGGAGTGTAAGAAGTTTGACCGAGGAATCCTACATGAGGAAAATACCTGCAACCGTTACTGCCGTGATGAGATTGAGTCAGTGAAGGAGCTTAGTAAGTTCTGTACATCTTAAGAGTTGCACACACCTGGGTTGTAAATGTTTCTGGTTGAATCTCAGAACCTATTCAACAACCATCTGTAAAATGGAAGAGCAGCAATTCCTACTTCAAGGAATGTTGCACAGGCCTGATTTATAGTGGGCACTTGATAAAAGCTGGTGTCCTGGAAGGTCCCCCTGTATCTCTGCTAATGTGAGTGGCAGCCTCCCTTACTTTGGCTTTTCAGTGCCCATACACTCAGCAAGATCCTGCAAAGAACTTCTAAAGGTTATAGAAATCAGGCAACCCTAATTTCACTTCCCCAAAGAAAGGCAGATAGTGTATCTCATTTTACAGATGAAGAAACTGAAGCACAGAGTTGGAAAGTGGGTCATCACCTTAAGTTTAGGTTAGTAAGCATCTACCAAGTTTACTTAACTGAGAGTATTATGCTTTTGATGAAAGTTTTGCTGGCTTGGAAGGAAACTTTCACTTTTATGGATTTATAACTCAAATCTTTATCTTACAGCCCTCTGTATCTCTGCAGCCCCTCCTGATATAAGACAGACAAAAATATAAACAGTGAGGAGCAAAACTCTTGCTGCATTTATTCTGATCTGTACTTCATTTTGACTTAAAAGGGATGATCCTTGCTGCTGTTGGCACATCTGATATGGTTATCTGGGCCAGCTAGGTATTGGGTGGTGCCCAGGAGATAGCAATCTCTCATGAAGGCAGGAAGTATGTTTTAGAGAGAGCCACTGTAAGACACAGCCAGTCAGTCAGATTCTGGGTGGGGGTGTTATGAAAAAGACTCACATCTCTGAACCTTATGGCTAATATCAGAAGCAGCGCTGCAGTGAGGTGTGCAGTTCAAAGAGGCAATTTCTCTGTTTTCTGTGATTAGCTCAGAGGATGGAGGCTGCTGAAATGCAGAGATAGATATTTTTACCATGTAGGCCAGATAGGTATTTACAAATTAGTTGATACCTCCAGCTCCTTTTACCACCATAATAAACATAACATAAATGCTTATTTGAACGGAACTTTATAACTTTTAAAAGTTTTAAAGGGATCTTTCATATACATGATCTTACTCTTCTCCAACAACCTAGTGAAGTAGAATTACAGTACTATTGTTATCTTCATTTTGTGGATGATGGAATTGGGTCTCAGGAAAGTTAAGTAACTGGCCCAAACAAGTGGTGAGTTAGGATGAGAAATGGCCAGGTGTGATGGCCCATGCCTGTAATCTCAGCACTTTTGGAGGTTGAGGTGTGAGGATCACTTAAGGCCAGGAGTTCAATACCAAACTGGGCAAACATAATGAAACCCCAATCTCTTAAAAAGAATAAGCCAGGTATGGTGGTGCATGCTTGCAGTCCCAGCTATTTGGGAGGTGATCCTCAGGAATTCCTTGAGTCTGGGATTTGGAGATTGCAGTGAGCTGTGTTCATGCCACTGCACTCAAGCCTGGGAGACAGAGTGAGACCTGTCTCAATCAATCGATCAATCAATCAATCAGTAAGAGAACTGTATTCTGAAATCCTTCCTCTTTCCCCTGTACTATAATACCGCTGGTTTGCTGAAGGCTTGTTGAGGTCAGGTTTGTAGGATGTGCTTTGAGACGCCTGTTCTAATTCTGCTCCGTCATTTATTTGCTATGCAGCCTTGGTACATTTGCTCAATCTCATCACATGTCAGTTTTACCCATCTGGTTTCATTAGTGTAGGGCACAGAATAGCTGGTGGAGGGTAACCTGGAGTGTCATTAGCAGATTAACAGGTTTTAGAATTAGAAGAGATAAAGCCTACAAAACGTGGTAGGGGTTAGAGAGGAGAGGATGGCCCTGGGTAAACACATGATTGAGAATGACTGAGCAAACAGAGAAAGGAAGGAGAGAGAAGGGGACAGCTACTGTATGTTGGGAATTGTTTACTTTATGCTGTTTAAATCTCAACCAACTTTGTGAGGTGGGGCTATCATTTTCTTTTTATAGCTGAAGAAAGAGAGACTTGATGAGGTCAAGTAACTTACCAAGATCACACAGCTGGTAGGTGGTGAAATCAGACTTTGAATTAGATTGTGTAATAATATTATATCATGCTCTTTGCATAGGAAGGAATAAGAACCAAAAAGGACCTGTGCAGGACAAACTACATCAGTGAGGGTCAGTGAGTGGCAAGTGTCAGACGTGACAGCTGTCTTGAATCTAGGCATTTTGTACATGTCAGGCAGAGGGCTCCTGTTACATACTTTCTCAGAAGTCCTGTGATAGGGGTTTGGGGTGACCCCATCTTCTAGTTACTTCCCCAGTTTTTACTCCCCCGTCTCCCTTTCCCCAGAGGACACTGGCAAGGATGCAGTGAATTGTACCTACAAGGATGAGGATGACTGTGTCGTCAGATTCCAGTACTATGAAGATGCTAGTGGAAAGTCCATCCTGTACGTGGTAGAAGAGCCAGGTGAGTGGACCTGGAGGGCCCTGGCCCTGCCCAAGAGAGATGGAGAACCATGTTAGGCAGGAATTTCTACCCATTACTGTCTTCAATGGAACAGATGAAGCTTGGCCTTACAAGTGATAAGATAGGGCCTGCCTCTGGGTAAGGGGGGTTTATGAATACAAGTATTAACAAGAAAGTGACTTGCCAGTTGAGAAGGAAAATAAGAAGGTAGCTAAGGAGAAAAAGAAGGTACATCTGGCTTGGCACCCATAGCTCAGTGGTTAGGACGCCAGCCACATACACCAGGGCTGGTGGGTTCAAACCCAGCCCAGGCCTGCTAAACAACAGTGACAACTACAACAAAAAAATAGCTAGGTGTTGTGGTGGGCACTTATAGTCCCAGCTACTTGAGAGGTTGAGGGAAGAGAATCACTTAAGCCCAAGAGTTTGAGGTTGCTCTGAGCTGTGACGCCACAGCACTCTACCGAGAGTGACATAGTGAGACTCTGTCTCAAAGAAAAAAAAAAAAAAGAAGAAGGTAGGTTTGGAGTTCACCAATGACTAAAATATATCATGGCATTTTTTTAGACAGCAAGGTCAAGAAGTAAAGAATTTTAATTCTAGGACTTTACAGCACGTGACATCTGCTCTACTAAAAGTGAGATAGTTGCCAAGAGCGACCTGCCAGTTGCCTCAGAGGAAGTCCTGATGGTGGAAGGCATTGAATTTACCTGGTTCACTGCAGGATGTAGGTGTGGGTTTGAGGCACTAACCCAAGGCTTTCCCTGAACACTAACAAGACTTGTTCTTAGGTTCTTTGAAAGAAGGAGGAGCCCATCCCATAATATAGATTTTTACTGCCTAAAAAAATGCCATGATGTATTTTATTGGACACTGTAGATTTGCTTGCTTCCCTCACCACCTTTATAACTCTCCTTTTCCTTAATTCCATATGCACTAGGGTATGATTTATTTGAAAAAAGAAATATATATATATATATCTCACTGCCATATATATATGGCACTGTGCAAGGTGCTGAGAATATAATAGGAAATAAGGCAGATGTGGCACTTATAGGCTATGTGGGAGACAGGTATGTAGATCACTAATGACAGGACAGTGGGAGAAAGGCCATGTGGTGTTCGGAGTAGGTGAGAACTTTTGGGAGTGAAGAAACAATCTCTGAAAGCAGAGGCAAAATCAGTTGGTTTCTTGACAATTACAGCTGTAGGAATTTCTTCAAATCAGCTTTTAGACTAGGGGCCAGAAAGCCCTTTCTGTAAATGGCCAGATGTTAAATATATTAAGTTTTGTAAGCCATATGGTCTGTGGTGACTACTCAACTCTGGTATCATAACAGAAAAGCAGCTCTAGACAATATGTAAATGAATGGGCATGGCTATATTTACAAAACCAGGTGGCAGGCCACACCTGACTGGTGCAGAATTTGCCTGCGCCTCTCTGTTCTTTACTGGTCCTTCTGGTTATTGGGCATTTGAATGTCTTTGCTTTAGACGTGTCTTTTCCCCTGAGGAGCCTTCTCAAACTTTCCGTAGCCTCCATACCTATCTCTGACAAGGTTCGGTGCTTCTGTTTGATTCTCAGAGCATCTGTGCTTCCTTCAGAAGGGCCTTCATCACACAATTAAGTTGCTTCTTTAATCATCTGCTCATTAGATCGTAAGCTCCAGGAATTCAGGAGCCATGTTTCTTTTATCTATTGTTATATCCCTGAACTTAGCTCATTCATCTAAAAAGAATACATTGAATAAATAGATTTCGAATGAATCAACAGGATAGGTTAGTCCCTTAGGACAGTGCATTTATACACATCAAGGTATTTTTTCGGAGAATTCTGGCTACGTGGGGAAGGGAGCAAATGAAGGTGGGAAGCAGGCTGAGAAAAAAGGAGCTACCTCGCACTGCTCTTCCTTAGAGTGGGGCTGCCACATCTGTGTCACTCAGGGACCTGCTATCTCTGTGGGTGGAGGACACCACTGTCCCCATCTGGAATATTATTTGCCAGTCTTTCCCAGAGCTTTCACTCTCTATAAGGGAGAAGAAGGTATAAAAAGGGCACTATCTTTAATTTAGTGACTCAATGCAAAGCTGAGTAGGGCAGTGGAGAGGGGTGTCTGGGTATGTCTTTGGGGGTCGGATAGGATTGGTTTGACTGTGACTTTTTCACATCTTCCTACTCACTGACATTAACACATTGCATGATTTCCCATACTCACTCTGTGTGTACCTTTGTCCCTTCTTATTTCAGAAGGGTGATGTGTCTTTGCTTTGGGGTTTAACCATATTTAAACTCTTTGCTACAATAGTCCTTGTTGGTGCTCCTGCTGTTATCACTTGCCAGAGTCATTTGGCTTGGTATTTCGAGCCTGGAGTCTGTTGCCGGAAGTTGTGGGGAACATAGGTGATGATAACCTGGGATGGTACAAATAACCCCTGGTGGGTAACTCTTCAGGATCACTGCCAGTAGACCCCTTCTTCCACATCAGGAGACAGGACACCACATCCATAGACCCACATTTCCTATCTTGCCCTAGAGCTCTAGATTCTTGTTCCCTTGTCACCCCCTACCTCAACCCTTTCCAGGGCCTATATCTTTGAGTAGAGTATAGCAGCTGGGGTCCCAGAGCTTAGGGGCTGAGCCACTGCAAGGCAGTAAAGACAGCATTGCCTAATGGTTTGGCATTGGCCAAGTAGAGTTTAGCCACATGATATGGGCTCCTGGGCTGGGTTCTCATCACTCCAAGATAGGGTTGCCAGATAAAATACAGTATGTCCCATGTGATATTTGGCACTTATAAGAAAAAGGAATTCATTGTTTATCTGAAATTCAAACTTGGCTTCCTATAGTTTTGTTTGCTAAATCTGCCTTGTTACCCAGACTTCTCTGACCTTGAGTCACTCACCATAGATGTACTGCTGTGGCTAAGAGGGCCCTCCAGAGACCATCTGATCTTGCCTTCTGCTTCCAGAAAGTCTCCCACCCACTCCTTTCAGGACAGATGGTTTTTCCCTGAAGACCTTTTGGCACCCTACCTACTTGTCTTGCCCATACTACTATGCAGAATTGAAGAGATTTCACTTTGAGTTTTGAGGGTCAGCCTTACCCCAATCTTCTAGAGAATTCATAATTGCTTTTCCCAGAAGAACTGGGGCCGTTTACTCCTGAGAACTTAGACACTGGACCCTCTCTCCAGACGTTCCTTTAATTATAGACGGATTGTAATTTGGTGGGTTTGGGAGATAGCCTGCTTGGGTTTGTGGTGGTGGTTGTTTTTGTGTAGTGTGTGGTGAACAGAGGGTGTGTGTTTAGAGAAGAAGATGGGAGACAGTGTGGAAAAGTGGATATGACTTCCTCTCCGGACTTATCAGTACCCACATATACAAACACCTGGTTTCATAACATTTGAGGTTACTGGAGTGACGTCACCTCTCAGACACCTGATGTTTATGGGAAGCAGAGCTCTACTAAGCTTGACCCTCAGAGGGGTGACATGCCTCCCTCTGTGTTGGTTGTTGACTGGGTTGAACAGGAAGTCAGCTTTCAATAGGGTTATGATTTTAGATGACTAAATATTTTGGGAAAGAACCCCAAATATTGTCTTGGCTGGCAGGCCTCTTGGTCTCTAAGGATTCTGAAAAGGTCATTAGGTCCATAGCCCCCAGAAATGTAAATATCTGAAGCAGGGTAACAGACACAAACGTGTATAGGTCTCAGTAGCCAAATAAATGAGTGAAAACAGCTGGGTATAAGAAAACATCAGTCACAATGGTAGCTGGTATCTATTCAGCACTTATCCTCTGTGAGGCACTGTTTTAAGTCTTAAGATATATTTAATTGAATTATTCCTCATAACAACTTGTTCATTTTAAAGATGGAGAAGCAGGAAACAGACACCCAGAAAGGTTAAGTAATTTGCCAAAGGTCACATAGCAGAGTTAAGTCATAAGCCAGGATTCAAGCCTAGCAGTCTGGCTCTGAAGTCCCCAGTGGCACAAACACAATGGCAGATCACACTTTGCCTCCATTTAGGGGAGAGAAGGGTGAGTGGTGCGGATTCCACACACTAGAAAATATGTGTCCCAACTAAAAGGGCAGCTGCTCCTGGACTATAGCCAGTTGATGTACTGTAGGAATATAGGTTCCAGTGTTTCTAGATCTTTGATTTTTTTTTTTTTTTTTGAGACAGAGTTTCACTATATTGCTCTTGGTAGAGTGCTGTGGAATAACAGCTCACAGCAACCTTTAACTCTTGGGCTTAAGTGATTCTCTTGACTCAGCCTCCCAAGTAGCTGGGACTACAGGTGCCCACCATAATGCCCAGCTATTTTTTGGTTGCAGTTGCCATTGTTGTTTAGCAGGCCCGGGCTGGGTTTGAACCCGCCTGCCTCTGTGTATGTGGCCAGCACTCTAATCGCTAAGCTATGGGCGACGAGTCTTTTAATTTTTTTTTTAAAGAGAAGAATAATATGAAATTTTGGGGGAGATCATTTCCTGCTTCAATGTTGCCAATAAAATCAATTTTGTTATTATTATTTTTAGATATGGGGTCTTACTATGTTGTCCAGGGTGGAGTGCTGTGGCCATTCACAGGCACAACCATAGTTCACTGCAGCCTTGAACTCCTGGGCTCAGGTGATCCTCCCGGCTGAGCCAGTAGCTGGGACAGCAGGCATATGCTACCTGTCTGGCTGTAAAATCATTTTTTAAAAATAAATACATGGGTAAACCCTCACCCAGGGTATGGCTGGATTCTGCCTAAGGTGACCAGTTTAAGACCTCTGATTTAAACATCCAGGGCAGATTATTGGTGTCCTAAAGATTGCCTCCTTTTTAAGAAAATATTTAATTAATTAAAAAAATTATTGCATCTTCTTCAGAGACCTTTATTACTTTGTCAAGAACACCTTATTCATAGCCAGTTCCAGGGATTTCTTCTCATTCACTACCACCCTGCTCTGTGCTCCTTCCTGACAGAGTGTCCCAAGGGTCCTGACATCCTGGTGGTCCTGCTGTCAGTGATGGGGGCTATTCTGCTCATCGGCCTTGCCACTCTACTCATCTGGAAGCTTCTCATCACCATCCATGACCGAAAAGAGTTTGCTAAATTTGAGGAAGAACGAGCCAGAGCAAAATGGGACACAGTAAGAGGCGGGGCTGGGCTGGGGCAGGGTCTTTTCTAAAGCTGTTCAAGAACCTGAAGTGGAAGCAGCAGAATGTTAATATCAAGGGTGTCCAGGCCCAACCAACATCATACTTTTCCAGTTATCCTCTGTTCTGGGAGATGGTCTAACTGTTCCCTTGTCTGTGAGCTTCCTGAAAATGACCTGATCCTCTACCATACAATGACAAGGTGCCATGTTGTGTGTACTGAGCGAACACAGATAGGGCCCAGCTCTGCTCTGACACAGAAGAAATGAAAAGGAAACTTACTCCCCAATTGAAGGAGATAGGACAAACCAAGTTCAGAGCATGTAATACATTGTATACTAATGAAGTCATTATATAGTAATGAAGTGCCATGTACCACGAACTGTTCTAAATGCTTTTGGCTTATAAATTAGTTCATATAGCTGGGCATGGTGGCTCTTACCTGTAATCTCAGCATGTTGGAAATCTGCGGAAGGAAGATGGCTTGAGATCAGGAGTTGAAGACCAGCCTTAGCAACACAGTGAGACCCTATCTCTACATAAATTAAAAAAAAAAAAAAAAAATAGCTAGGCATGGTGACATGCGCCTGTACTCCCACCTACTCAGGAGGCTGAGGCAGGAGGGTCACTGGAGCCCAGGAATTTGAAGTTGCTGTGAGCTATAATGGCTTCACTGTATAGCCTGTGTGACACACCAAGACTCTCTCTAAAAAAATTAAAAAAAATTTTTTAAAAATAATTTCATCACTGTAACAAACCTCTGTGTGTGTGAGCAATATTATTCCCATTTTATAGGTAAGAGTATTGAGCATAGGGAAGTTAAGTAGCTTGCCTCATTGTGGGAAGGAATTAGGTTAACATAGGACTTACTTTTTAGGTCAACCTTGTAGGAATAGTGGCAGGATGTTAATCCACCTCATTCTCTTCTTCATTCTCAAATGATAAGATGGTCGGATCCAAATTAGACTCTAATCTTGTGCTCCCTGTATTTTAATCCTGATTTAATCTAATCAGGCAAGCATCGAGAACCTTCTATAGACTTAATTTTACTCTTTTTCCTTTGGCTCATCTTCGCATTTTAATTTTTTTATGGGCCTTCCAAATGACCATTTGAATCCCCAAGTGTCCAGACCTAAATGTTGGGCTGCAAGTTTGTTCTCTTTACAAAAGTAGCTCAGACACAGTGGCAAGTCACACTTTGCAACTGTTTAGGGAAGAAAAGGGTGAACAGTGACGATTTCAGCAAACTAGAAAACGTGTCCTAACTAAAGGGGCAGCTGCTCCTTGGCTGCAGCCGGTTGCTGCTCAGTAGTAATACCGGGTCCAGTGTTTCTAGATCTTTTGATTTTGGTTCCCAAGAAACTGAGATGTTTCTGCTAGGACACTGTAGAACATCCTGAACTTCTGCTGAGGCGTGAGAGAATGTGCTGTGTTTCTTGAAGCCACTGTTAACAACTAGACTTTATGAGTTTTATCACTTTTTGTTGGAAAATAATTTGGGAAATCGAGTGAGGGTCTTTTTCCTGATAACATGACAGTTTTTTGGGTATCATTGGAAGTAGTAAGATGAAAACAATTAAGGCTTATTTGAGCAGAATCTGTCCTCTGTGTTCGGAACACCACTAGCTATATTTCTTTCTTTTGTCCACATCCCCTAGCACTGTCACAAAGAAGGAAAAATGGGAGAAGGGCAAAAGTGAGAGCGGGGAATGAACGGGAGAAATGGAGAGGTTGGGTAAATGCTGTTCCAGAATGTTGTGTGATCACTGAAAATTGATGGGCTGAATTTAGCCCCTTAGAAATAGTGGCAGGATGGCTATTCTGTCTTCTCTTTCCTCTTGCTATTTCCTACTGATTCCCATCCTAAGAACTAAAGTACGAGTAAAACAAGCATTATCCTGATTCATTGATAGAAGGGTATCTCAGGCAGAACCTCAGTTGAAATTTAAGTATTCAGGGCAGGGAAGGACTGAGGAATTCACTGTAAGATACTTCTCTGTTTTCTCTGCAGGCCAACAACCCACTGTATAAGGAGGCCACGTCCACTTTCACCAATATCACCTACCGGGGCACTTAATGACCAGCAGTCATCCTCGATCACTGTCAGACTGTGCCAGGACTGGGGGAGTCTCTGCTGTCATGTTTACACAGGACAGTGTTTGTGGGGTGGGACTTGGGGCTTGCAGTGGTGTGGGTTGAGAGGATGTCAGTATGTGGAAGTGTGAGTTTCTGTGTGTGTGTGTGCGTGTGCATTGGTGGGAGGGAATGTGTAATTTAAAACCTGTGATGTGTCCTAATAAGCAGAGCTCCTCAGCTTTTGTCCTCAGAATGCTTCCTGCAGGGATTTTCCTGCTTAGCTTGAGGGTGACCATGGAGCCGAGCAGGTGTTCTTCATTACCTCAGTGAGAAGCCAGCTTGCCTTGTCAGGCCGTTCTTCTTGAAGAGAAGCAGGGCAGGGCTGAGGCCTCTCAATCCAGAGGAAGGGACGCTAAGCCTTGCCTCTGCCCTGAGTTCATAAGTTTATGGTTCTCGGGCCTGACTCTCAGCAGCCAGGAGAGGAACTGTTGGGCTTTTGCTGCCCCGGAATATCATCTGGACCTCTATCTCCTCTCCCTTCTCTCAGGCTGAAGAAGGGGTCAGGGGAGAGCTGAACCTGCAGAGCTGCCGTGCCTTTTGCCATCCCTTCAGTCCAGCTATGGGAGTAAAAGGGAGCAAAAGGGAGTCCTTTTACCCATTGGGAGGGAGGATGGCAGGGCCACTCAGGGGTCATTCATGGCCTGGGGAATGTGCCAGCTTCCCCTGGTTCATAATCGCAACCCTTCAGATTTGCCTCATTGGCAGCTCCACACTGGAGGCTTATTTAGAAGTGTGCCGACCTTAGACCAGCGAGATTGCTTTACCTCCTCCTGCCACACCCTCACTGCTGTAGACATTCACTATGTACTGGGGATTTCTTTCATCACCAAATACTTTTCCTTTAAGGGACAGTGTTATGGTTAGAGCCAGAGGTCTGGCCCTACCCTTCAGGCCTTTTGCTCCTTGTCCAAGGCGCCTCCACACACCTAACCCTGTGCGTCTGTGTGCTATGTCCATCCATGGGGCTGACTGCATTTATCTGCTACCTCTTGGGTGTCTTGTGAAGTGATCATTCCAGTGAGTCTGTTGGGCACTTATGAATGCCAGAACAGAAGCATGGGCCAGTTGTATCGTTATGTATAGCCTGTTCTTCTGTGGGCTGGACAACTTCCTTTAACTCAGTCTTTGATCTGAGAGGCCACAAATGCAATTTTATTTTATTTTTCACCTTGGGGCACCTGAAGCCATGATCTGGATTTCTTAATCTAAAGGAACATGTATAGAAAAGTACTTTTATTATATTTGTAAATTTATGTGATGGCAAAGAAAGAAGCATGGAAAACCACACAGACTTGGGGGATACAGACGCTTGGAGGATATACAGCATCATTCACAGCAAGTCACTGCCCAGTTGCTGGCTTTATAAGGGGCTCTTTCATCCTTGAAGCCTGTGAGGATGGATGTATGGACACACTGGACCTCTCCTGAGAAAGAGGGGCATCTTTTGTCTTGGCAATAGCAGTTACTCCATTCGTGTTGACATACATATAACATTAAAAACACCCCCCACTACCCAAGAGAAAGGGAGAGACTTATAAACAGTGATCTGATGAGCAGAAAATCTGAGTCCTGCCTCAGCATTGGAGGGAAGGAGTCTTTAACCTTGATTAAGACAAAGCACTTTCTTCTCCCTCGGGCTCAGTTTTCTAGTTTGAAAAACAATGGTCTCATCTCACTCTAAGATGTTGGGACTTACTGTGGCATCCTATCCTCTCCCCATACCCCTTCTCCAACTTCTGTTAATAGTTGTCTCCTGGTGTAGCATTTAAGCTCCATTTAATTATTTCTTACTTTACTTTGCACACTTTTGCATCCACATATTAGGGGAAAGGAATCCACAGGAAGCAGCCAAAAAGTATATTTTGTATCCTTGTGTTAACATCAGGAGTAAGTCTTGGAATTAGGAACAGGGCAATGACTGAGCCCTGTCTCTCCCATGGTTACTCCTTACTGTAGGGAACCAGAATTTGGTAGCAGGGTAAATGGGGGAGGGGAAAGGATAACGATGAATCCAAGAAGTTTAGAAGCTCACTATAACCTTTAGCTATTGAGAGTCCGTGAGGGTTTAGTGGGATGTTTTCATTAGGTAAAGTGGTTTATTTGAAGAAACTATATTAAAGGGGGAAGAAAATGTATGAAGGATGAATAAAACCAGTAATAGTCTCCTCTTGGCTGCTAGAATGAGGTTCTTGGGCCTTTAAGACTGTTTGTATGTAGGGATAATCTACGACTCTGTTCGTGAGATAATAAATAGTTTTGATATGTAGAACAGCTAAATAGTATTGAGTAAGCGCAAAGGAATTGTGCTCAGCTTTTTCTGAGGTCATCTATGTCCAGACTCAGAATCTGTGGACAATAAAGGGAAACTTTGGACATTTGTGACACGTTGCCATCATAGGAGTCAGTTCTTTACCTCTCAGATATTCCTAGACCATCCATGATTTCAAGATAACTTCTCTTTAAGTATTCCTGGTAGAAATTACTTAAGCGCCTTTCTGATTTCCTAAGCACCCTTTGTGTTTGGGTTGTGCAACAGTGAATTAAATGCTTTCCAAAAAGAATTGGCCTAAGGCTGCCCAATGCTTCCTGTGTTGTTATTTCTGTTTCTTTGGGTGAAAAGAATCAGTGTCATTGCCTCACAAATGATTATTTTAGGACATGCACATTTCTAAATGTAACAGAATGATGACTGCTGTGGGTACTGAAGCTAGCTAGCTTCAGAATCTAGAGCTTTTCTTTAGAATTAGCATGTTTTAAAAATGAGTAGTTTATTACAGTTCTGAGAGTTTTTTCTTTTTTTCTGGTCTGAGACAGTCTCACTCTGTTGCCCAGGCTGGAGTGCCATTGTGTCAGCCTAGCTCACAGCAACCTCAAACTCCTTGGTTCAAGTGATCCTCTAACTCAGCCTCGCAGGTAGCTGGGAGTACAGGCAGCTGCCACACCATCTGGCTAATTTTACTATGTTTAGTAGAGATGGTGTTTCGCTCTTCCTCAGGTTGGTCTCAAACATCTGAGCTCAAGCAATCTTCCTAACTCAATCTCCCAGAGTGCTAGGATTATAGGTGTGATGAGCCACTCTGCCTGGCCCTAAGAGGGTTTTTTTTTTTTTTTTAAATTGATTATTGTTTAGAAGCTTGTACAACCTCAACAGAACAGACTGCCAACAATAGCCCAGGTTTTGTTTGTAGGAAGTATAAACAGGTAAAATAAAAGCTTTATGGCAAATTATTTACAGGGCCATTTAAATGCCCAAATTTTATTTTAGCCAGTAGGTGTCAATGTGTGGTCCTAAGACCAGTAACATAAAAGTCAGCTGGAAATTAGTTAGAAATGAAAATTGACAGGCCCTAACCTTAGAATTACTGAATCAGAAAATGTAGGGATGGAGCCCAGCAATCTGTATTTTAATAAGCCCTCCTGGAGATTCTGATGCATGCTCAAGTTTGAGAACTATTGATTTGAGAGGTCATACATAAATCTTTCTGGCCTAGAAAGTTTATTGGAATCAGCTCAGTTATTATACACTTAAGAACATACCTTGGCTGATAGATTCAGAAAACCAAATACTCAACTACACAAAATGAGAATCTGCTTTTGATCCATTTTCTAAGTTGACTAATCTCGGGCTTCTTGGGGTCACTCATGGTCATAAATGCCCATGAAAAACTAGAACAGACCTACATCCAGTGAAAACAGCTAATAGGATACTTGGCAGACACCTAAAAACTTTTTTTTTTTTTTTCCTTTTTTTTTTTTTTTATTATAGATAAAAATATGCACCATAGATGTGGCCCAACCCATCACCCTCCCTCCACCCAAACCTCCCCCCTCCCTTCCCCTTTATATGTAGCAAGCTGCAAGCAAGAAAATACTTAACAGAGTTTATTCACAGGAGATGGATCAAACTTTTATTACCATTATCATCCATAGGATGCAGAAATAAGACTTCATAATTCATTTACTTTTGATATTTCAAATTTATTGAGCACCAACAGTGTGGAATTGAAGTACTTTACAGGACAATCATAACCTTTGCTTTGAGTCTTATGTTCCATACAGAATGTACATTTTTTTGAGCACAATATAATCCATGACATCATAGATTACTACTGAGTTTTTTAATAGTGGAATCTTGCGAGATTTGCTGTTTTGTGTACATCTTGGTAAGAGCTGACTAAATGGATGAAGATGGAAAACCTTTTTTTTGGAGACAGGGTCTCACTTTGTCGCCCTTGGTAGAGTGCTTTGGCGTTACAGCTCACACCAACCTCCAGCTTTTGGACTTAGGCGATTCTCTTGCCTCAGCCTCCAGAGTAGCTGGGACTACAGGTGCCCGCCACAATGCCCGGTTATGTTTTTGTAGTTTGGCCGAGGCCAGTTCAAACCTGCCACCCTTGGTATATGGGGCCGGCGCCCCACTCAGTGAGCCACAGGCGCCACCGGAAGATGGAAAATCTTATGTGAAAATGAAAAGCTTCATGTCGAGCCACATTTGTAATGCTTTAAGTCTCGGATTCTGTAGTGTGAACTCTACAGTAACAGAGCCATCTAATGACCACTGGGACCAATTACAAGCAGAATGTCTGGGAGTTACAGTGAACTCAATTTCCACAAGGACATAATGGAACAGTAACATATGCTTTGCAAATAAGCCATTTAAAAATCATTATTTGATTTTTATAATACACTGTATTTGTGGGAATATATATTCCTAATTTAGTTTGGCTAAAATGAGCAAGGAGGCAGTCTTAGATGTTTGTGGTTACACTTAAATATGTCAGTAAATAAAAATGTAAAAATCGATTTAAAGTGGCTACCTAGGAATGATTTGCATGTGAAGGGAAAAGTAGGAGATCAGGAACCTGGCTGTCTTCCTTGCAGCTTCTAATGTCATAATGATGTCTCCTTCCAACCCCTTGCATAAAGAAAAACATCAGCTGGTATTTGCTGACAATACACCAAAGAATGGACAAAAAAGCCACATTTAGAAATTTTAAGAGCCTTTAGGCAAAATGCCCATTATAAATTATTCTTTAGCAGTGTCTCTGAAAAGAACTTTGTAAGAAAGAGTTTCACAACTGATTCTGTTTCACCCACTATGTTAGTTGGGTTTTCCAGTGACTCATAAACAATTGGCATGATTCTTTGGAGAGGTTACAGTGATGGGTGTGTAATATCACTTTGGCCAATGGAAATAGTTAAGAAACGGGGAAAAACATTGATGCTGGACTTTGCCTTTCCTGACCCTTATAAACACCATTTTTCAGAGATGCTAATTGTGCCCCAGTATTTGTTTTCTTGTTCTCATATAGTATTAGAAATCCTAATGTTTAGCTGGACACATGGCTTCCCAGAATAAACATTATGTTTCCTTGTCTGTCTTGTAGCTAGATATCCATCTCATAGATGAGAACATCCGCAAATGCCATTTAAGGGAAGGAGCATACATTTGCTTCATCCTGCAGGCGGGAATGTAGAGGTAATAGCTGGAACTTAAGCAGCTATAATTGATCAATATGTGACCTGGGGGACTGTATCATTTTATGTATTTATTTTTTTTTTTAGAGACAGAGTCTCACTTTATCACCCTCTTTAGAGTGGCTCTCGCGTTACAGCTCACAGCAACCTCCGGCTCTTGGGCTTAGGCGATTCTCTTGCCTCAGCCTCCCGAGTAGCTGGGACTACAGGTGCTCGCCACAATGCTCTGCTTTTATTTTGTTGTTGCAGTTTGGCCAGGGCTGGGTTTGAACCCGCCACCCTTGGTATATGGGGCCGGCACCCTACTCACTGAGCCACAGGCGCCGCCCTTTATGTATTATTTTTAATTTTTTTTTTTTTTTTTTTTTTGTCCTCCTGGTAGAGTGCTATGGCATCACAGCTCACAGCTTGGGCTTAAGTGATTCTCTTGCCTCTCAGTCTCCTGAGTAGCTGGGACTTCAGGCGCCGCCTATATATATATATATTTTTTTGTTGTTGTTGTTTAGCAGGCACAGGCTGGGTTCAAACCCACCAGCCCTGGTATTATGTGGCCAGTGCCATAGCTGCTGAGCTATAGGTGCAGAGCCTATTTTTAATTTTTTTAAAAGAGAGTCTGTGTTGCCCAGGTTATACTCTCAACTCCTGGGCTTAATTAAACCTCCCACCTCAGCCTGCCATTAGCTGGGCTATTACAGTGGGAATTGTATTAATTATCTATTATTGCTGCATAAGAAATTATGCCACATTTTAGTAGCTTAAAACACCAAACATTATCTTGCAGTTTCTGTGGTCAAGAATTCATGACTGGCTTAGCTGGGTGGTTCTGGCTCAGAGTTTCTCATGAGGTTATAGTCAAAAGTGTTGGCCAAGACTGCAGTCAGTTGAAGGCTGTAAGGAGCTGGAGAATCTTTTTCCAAGATGGTTTACTCACATGGCTATTGGCAGGAGGTCTTAATTCCATGCTGGCTGATGGCAATAGTTCCTTACCACTTGGACATCTTCAAGGAACTCCTTGTGTAACTGCATGACATGTCAGCTGGTTTCTCCAGAGGGAGTAGTCCAGAGGAAAGCAGGGAGGAAGCCACAATATTTTTTATGACTTAGTTTTGTGTCACACCATTGCTTTTGCCATACTCTATTCATTTTAAGAATTTCACTAAATCAAGCCAACATTCAAGGGGAGTAGATGCCACCTCCTGAAGGAAGGAGCATTGTGGACAGAATGATTGCCCCCTACAGATAGCCACATCCTAATCTCCAGAAACTGTGACTATGAACCTCACATGAAATAAAGGAGTTTGCTGTTATAATTATCTCAAATTAAGGAGATTATCCTAGATTATGTAGGCAGGACCAATAATCATAAGTGTGCTTATAAGAAGAAGGCAGGAGGGTCAGAATGAGAATATCAGAGTAGGAAATATAATGGTGGGAGTAGGTTACAGGGATAAAGCCATGGGTCAAAGAATGCAACAGCCTATAGAAGTTGGAAAAGGGAAGAAATGGATTCTCCCTTACATCATCCAGAAGAAATACAGCCTTTGACTTTAACCCTGTAAGACCCCTTTTGGACCTCTGCACTCCAGAAGTGTAAGATAATAAATTTGGGTTGTTTAAGCTATTAAGTTTGTGGTCCATTTGTTACTGCAGCAACTGGAAACTAATACAGACCTCAAAGTGTTTGTGGACATATTTAAAAAACCACCACAATCCACCCTCTAGCCACAAATTATTTATAGTTCTCTCACACGCAAAATAAACTCATCCTTCTCAAGGCCCAAAAGTCTTACCCTATTATAGCATCAACTCAGACTTCAAAATCTTATCCTTTACATAGGTCCAGGGGCATAGGAGCCTTCTTGGGTGTAATTCCTTATCAATAGCTCCTCAAATACATCTCAATCTGAAGTTCTGTGAACTAAAGGAAAAGGTTATATGCTCTTTTCCTACAACAACCAAAGTAAATGGTGGGACAGACAGGATAACTGGTATAGTATATAGACACTCCTTTTCCAGCAGGTGGAAAACAGGAGGCTCTCAAAAGTCACCGGTTCATAGAAATCTGAAATCCATTTGGGAAGTTTACAGTCCCACATTCCAAGCCTGGGAATAAGTCTATATAGCTTTTGGTTCCACCCTCTGGATCTCTAAGTCATCCTTTTATCATGAAAGATAGCATGTGTTGACATTTACATAGTTTTTCTCAGCCTGCTTCTTGCTTGTAGAAAGAAGAGAAAGGTCTGAAGGCCTCTTTCCTTTTTATACTCTCTTTTGGCCCAAACTTAAATTGTTTCTGACAATACAATTCTCTGAAAAAAAAAAAAAAAATTACAAATCTCCTGTGGCTTTTACTGGGTTTTAGTCTATGAGATAAAAGATATACCCACAAATTTCTTTGAGATATGTCTTTCTCTGTGTTGGTCTTCTGCTAGAGGACAAACACCTATCCTTAGAAGCACTGATGTTTGAATGGGAGGACCTGTAAGGCATACCCTTAAAGCCTTCAGAGGGTCTTTTGTCTGACTGAACAGAATTTAAAGGTACCATCCTTAAACATCACTGTGATGAAAGCCAGTGCAGCAATAAAATAGAAGAAGCCTATATCCTTTAATTCTGGCACATAATATCAGCCCAGGAGTGATTATCTTCCGAGCTCCTGAATATGAGAGAGAAATAAAATTCTGTCTTTTCAGAGACAGGGTCTTGCTCTGTCTAGGCTAGAGAACAGTGTCATGATCACAGCTTACTGTAACTTTGAACTCATGGCTCAAGTGATCTTCTTGCCTCAGTCTCCAAAATAGGTGGGGTTATGAGCACACACCACCATGACTGATTCATTTTTAAAGTTTATTGTAGAGAAAGGGTGTTGCTATGTCACCCTGGTCTCAAGCACCCTCCAGCTTTGGCCTCCCAAAGTGCTGAGATTACCAGTGTGAGCCACTGCACCAGCTTCAAAACTGTAATTGTAAAAGCTCTGTTAAACATCCACAATCTGTTGATCAGCACACAGACTGAACCTACCATAATCTTTACACATTAGTTAGAAGTTGATGCATTATGAATAGATAGAAAATGTGCTAACTCCATCAACAGTTCCCACATCAAGGAGTGGGAAAGTGGGATAGAGGGTGGAGGTATTTACAAAAATAAAAGACATGTAGCCGGCTGTTATGGCGGGCGCCTATATTCCCAGCTGCTCGGGAGGCTGAGGCAAGAGAATAGCGGAAGCCCAAGAACTGGAGGTTGCTGTGAGTTCTGTGACGTCATGGCACTCTACTGAGGGCGGTAAAGTGAGACTCTGTCTCTACGAAAAAAAAAAAAAAAAATAAAAGACATGGTCTTAGCTCTCAGATTACTTTAGAATCTTTAGGGAGATTATATATACATTTTATTACATTATTATTATTATTATTATTATTTTGAGAAAGAGTCTTATTATGCCACCCTTGGTAGAGTGCCGTGGCATCGCAGCTCACAGCAACCTTAAAGTCTTGGGCTTAAGCGATTCTCTTGCCTCAGCCTCCCAAGTAGCTGGGACTGCAGTTGTCCACAATGCCCAGCTACTTTTTGTTGTAGTTGTCATTGTTCTTTGGCAGCCCTGGGATGCGTTCAAACCTGCCAGCCCTGGGTTATGTGGCTGGCACCCTAGCTGCTGAGCTACAGGCTCCAAGCCTATATATACATTTTAAAAGCATCAAAGAATTACAGACCAGTATCTCCAATGAACATAGATGCAAAAATCTACAACAAAAGGCTAGCATAATGATGTAAAAAACACATTAAAGGAATCATTCACCAACATGAAGGGAGAATTATCCCTGGGATACAAGGATGGTTTCCACATATGCTAATCTGTAAATGTCATACATCACAATAACAGATGACAAAAATCATATATGATCACTGCAATAGATGCAGAAAAAGCATTTGACAAATTCCACATCTTTTCATAATGAAAATTATCAATAAATTAGGTATAGAAGGAATGTACCCAACACAAAAAGACCATGTATGACAAACTCACATATGACATCCTCAGTGATGAAAAGTTGGAAAGCTTTTAAGATCAGGAACAAGAAAAGGATGCCTATCCTTACCACTTTTTTAGAACATAGTACTGTAATTCTGGCCAGAGCAATTAAGATAGAGAGAGAAATAAAAGGCATCTTAACAGGAAAGGAAGAAATTAAATTGCTTCTGTTAACAGCAAGATCTTACATACAGAAAACCTTAAAGACTCCACCAAAAAACTGTTCAAACTAATGCACTTTAAATTCAGTAAAATTGCTGGATACAAAATTAACACAAAAAAATCAGCATTTCTGTATGCTAATAACAAACCATGCAAAAAAGAAGTTAAGGAAACAAATCCATTTACAGTAGGAAAAAACAATAACAACAAAGCCAAAACAGTTATTAATTTAATTAAGTTCCTGAAAGATCAGTACATAATGAAAACCATAAACATTGATTAAAAAAATTGAAGAAAACACAAATAAATGGAAAGCCATGTTTATCCATTGGAAGAATTAATGTAGTTAAAATGTACTTACTAACCCAAGTAATCTATAGATTCAATGCAGTCTCTGTCAAAATTCCAATGTCATTTTTCATGGAAATGGAAAATCCTAAAACTTGTATGGAACCCGGTAAAAGAACCCAAATAGCCAAAGCAATCTTGAGCAAAAGGAACAAAGCCAAAGGTATCACACTACCCAACTTTGGAATATACTACAAAGCTATAGTAATCAAAACAGCATGGTATTAGCATACAAACATATTGACCAACAAAACAGACAGCTCAGAAATAAATTCATGCATTTACAATTGATTTTTGACAAAGGTGTCAAGAACACACAATAGGAAAAAGACAATTTCTTTAATAAAAGGTGTTTTAAAAAAACTGGTTATCTATAGGCAGAAGAATACAAAATTCAACTCAAAATGGACTAAAGACTTAAATATAAGACCTAAAACTACTAGAAGATACAGAAAAACTGCCACAATGATTTGGGCAAGGATTTTTTAGACATGATCTCAACAACACAGGCAACAAAAGCAAAAATAGACAAATGAGATTGCATCAAACTATTAATAAACAGCTTCTTCAAAGTGAAGACAACAACCCAGATAGAAAATATTTGCAAACTATAAATGTGATAAGGTCTAAAATATTAAAGAACTCAACCCAATAGCAAGAAAACAAGTAACCCGATTAAAAGTGGACAAAGTTTGAACAGACATTTCTCAAAAGAAGACATACAAATAGCCAACAGGTTTGTGAAAAAATATTCAACATCATTATTATGTAAATGTAAATTAAAATGACAATGAGAAATCACCAGACACCTGTTAGGATACACTTGTTAGAATGGCTAGTCTCCAAATGATGAAAAGTTAAGTGTTGGCAAGGATGTAGAGAAAAAGAGAATGTTTATACACTGTTAGTGTGAATGTCAGTTAGTACAGCCACTATGGAAAACAAAATGGAAGTTCCACAAAAAATTAAAAATTGAAGTTCTGTATGAGACAATAATCCCAAATCTGGGATTACATCCTGAGGAACTAAAATCAGTATGTTGAAGAGATAGTTGCACTTCCATGTTCACTGTGGCATTATTCACAGTAGCCACCCTAGGGAATCAACTTGTATCTGTCAGTAGATGCATAAAGAAAATGTTTTATACTATGTATCCACAATGAAATATTATTCAACCTCAAAAAGGGCAATTCTATCATTTGTGACAATTTGATGAACTTGGATTATGCTAAGTGAAGTAAGCCAGGCATAGAAAGACAAATACCACCTGGTCTCACTTATATGTGGAATCTTAAAAAGTCAAACTCACGGAAGTAGAGAGTAGAATGGTGGATACCAGAACCTGCCAGGGTGGGGAAAGAACGGAAGAGAGGTATGGAGAAATCCTGTTCGAAGGACACAAAGTTCAGTTAGACAAAAGGAATAAGTTTTTGAGATTGATTGCATACCATGGTGGCTATTAATAACAATGTATATTTCAAAATTATTAGGTGAATAAACTTTAGATGTCTCACCACAAAAACTGAGATGGTGGATACATTATCTTGATTCAGTCATTTCATATTGTATACATATATTAAAATACATTGTACTCCATAAATATATACAAATTATGATTTGTCAATAATTAACAAATTATTATAACTAAAATAAGTAACATAATAACAATGAGTGTACTAAAAATGCCTATAAACCAGGGTTTAAGAAATTAATGAGCACAGTAGTATTTTTTAAAAAATTTTTTTATTATGAAATCGTACCTGTGTACATTAATGCAATCATGGGGCACCATACACTGGTTTTATATACCATTTGACACATTTTCATCACCCTGGCTAACATAGCCTCCCCGGCATTTTCTTAGTTATTGTGTTAAGACATTTATATTCTACATTTAGTAAGTTTCACATGTACCCTTGTAAGACGCACAGTAGGTGTGGTCCCACCAATTAACCTTCCTCTGTCCATCCTCCCCTCCCTTCCCCAGCACAGTATTAATGAAGGAATTACGGTAAATGCTGCAACAGTTATTGAGCACTGCATGGACATTTTTGGAAAAATGAGAAAATTGAGACTCAGCATAATTTCCCTAAGCGTATACAGTAAATACATAGGATTTGAACTGGATTGATCTATGTTGTTCACAAAGTAGATAATGAATTCTGTTGGATTAATCCATGTAAACAATCATAGATACATTTGTAAAGAAAAGATACTTTAAATCATGGGCCATTTGGGGAAAATATTTTTCAAAACGCTCTTTATTTGGCAGTTACAACTTTAGCAAGCCCTAAAAATGATCAATTCCACCAAACTGAATTTATACAACGTTTCCCACAATACCTGGGGAAAGCCAGGAAAAATCGCTTTGCCTTTTTTCTTTTGCCAACATCAATCAGTTCCCCTGCAGGATACAAAGAAAAGTTAAAACAAAAACTTAAAAACAAATAAAAGAACCAACTTATCTGTTCCACAAGAAGTGTTAGTATTCTGAAAGGGAGCCTGGGACTAATTTCAGCAAAGTACTGGGACAAACGGCCCTGACCTGCCGCCCCTTACTGAGCAGCGGAGACCAAGAAGGATGGAATGAGTTAGAAGTGAGGGCGGACGCATTCAAGAGATGGATCGAACGCAAAATTGAAGTAGGGTCAGACCCAGGAGAGACAGCGTACCCGAGAATGAACTCAGCAGCAGGAAGAGTAGAGAGAGCGCAGGAAGGAGAGCGAAACTGGCGCGGGGAGGAAAAAGCGCGGACAGGAGCACCGCCCCGCGTGTCCATGGCGCGCGGTGAGGTCACAGGCATTTATGAGGTGGCGTGGCCGAACGCTGTCGCCTGGCTTTAAGGTCGGCGCGAAGGCGCCGCTGAGTTCAGCAGCCTCCAGCGCCTCAGAGATCCGGGGCGGAGACAGCTGAAGAGCTGGCTCGCCCACCAGTGTCTGGCGCCCGCCCCACGCCGGCGGCCGTGTGGGCGGAGCGTCAGGCTTGGTCAGGTGACCGCGGGGCGGGGCCGCGCTTGCGCAGGAGCCGGACACGGGTGGACCTGGTGTGGCGCGGCCCGGGGATGAGGTCCAGGCGACTGCTGAGAGCCCGGGCGCTGTAGACTGAGGGAGAGAGAGACAGACGGAGGGAGGGCGGGAGGAAGGGACTACCGGCGGTCTGGTAGTGGGACCCTTAGGGGTCATGGGCGGGGAGGCGAGACGAGACTTAAGGAGCAGACGGGAAAGGAAGCTGAGAGCTGAGAATGCAACACGGTAGAACAGAGTAACGAAGGGGAACCGGTGTGGAGCTGGGTGAAGGAAGGTTCCAGAAAGAACAGTGAAGCGACCGAGTGAGAGAGGCAGAGGGGTTTGTTTAGCAAACACTGAGAGGCCGGCCGCCTCAGCACGAGCCTGTGACCCCGCCGGCTGTGGCTGAGGCGACGGGTAGCTCAGTATTTGACAAGCACCATGATGGGTGATGACTGAGAGTTCTTTGCTGGGGTAGCCGCACTGACGTGAGTGAAATTGCTATTAATGGGCGTTTGCACTCCGTTAATAGGGAAAGCAGGAAAGTGAGTAAGGGGTTGGCTCGTGAGGGAAGGGTGGCGTGAGAGGGAAGAAGACCAAGTACTGTGTGAAGGGATGTCCTGTGGAATCTCTTCTTAGTGAACATAACCTCATTTTTCTTCTCGTAAACGCTGACGACTTCATTTTCCTTTCAGCCACTACCTTATTTTTCTTGTTGCTTTTACAACGTAGTAACTCCTGGGGAGAGCCAGCTCCACTGGCTGTTTTTTTTCTCTCCCCCGTTCTCTTATGTATTCTCTTCAGAAAGGACTTAAGATCATGTCATTCCTCTACTCAGAACTCTACAATGCTTCCCACACCTTCAGAGTACAAGCAAAAGTTCTTACTAGGGGTCTCCATGATTTGTCTTCCTCCTTAACCTCTCTGATCTCCTCTCCTTTTGCTGTCTGTGCTTCAGCCTCATGGGCCTTCCTACCGTTCCTGAACCTTCAGGCTACTTATTGCCTCAGTGCCTGTTCTCTCTGTAATATTCTTCTCTAAGATATTAATCAGCGGCTCTACTTTGGTTCCTTCAGTTCTGTGTTCAAAACTCTCCCTCTCAGTCTGGTCTATCTTGGCCGCCCTCATGGTTCCCAGTATCACATTTCATATTCCCTTCTCTTTTTACTTTTTTTTTGTTGGTGCTTATTACAGGTAACATACAATCTACTTTTTACTTATTTTTCCATTTTATCATCTCTCTTTCCAACTAGAAGAATGTAAGCTCTATGAGGTCAGATTTTGCTATTTCTTTCCAGAGCCTGGAAGAGAGCCTAGCAGCTCATAGTAGGCATGCAATACATATATGTTAAATTCATGTGTGGAGAGATGAATGGAAAGATGCTTGGAGATGAGGGATATATCTCCATCCATTTTTCTTGATTGGCACCTGAAAATTCATGGATACATCATAGGATGAAGGGGTTGAGAAATAATTCTATTGTCAGAGTTATGGGAAAGAGACATCCTATGTTATTTTTTTTCTCTTATTTTGGAGAGGCTTGTATGTGATTTATCCATAAAATTAAAATCTGCCAATTTTTTGGTAATCAGATTAGTAAGTTGCAAAAAACAGTTATTTTTTTCAAGGTTTATTTAAATCATGCCAACTCTACTGAGTTAGGTACTTTGATGACTTAAGAAATTCTGGTGAAATATTCATTCATTTATCCTTCCTTCTCTTCCTTTCTCCCTTCATTCCTTTCCTCCCTCCTTTATTCCTTTTCTTAAACAATACACACACACACACACACACACACACATTGTGGTTGATACTGTGAGAAATAATTTTAAGACTGAGTTATCAGTCCCAGTTCTTTAGAAATTTAGGCTATAGTTGACCTAATATTGTATATGTGAAAAATAAAAATACAAAGCAAATGATTAATATCAGTTGACTGATGAAGACAATAAGAACAGTGAAGATAGTACCATGGGCTTGGTGCCCATAGCACAGTGGTTACAGTGCCAGCCACATACACCAAGGGTGGCGGGTTCGAACCCAGCCTAGGCCAGCTAAGCAAAAATGACAATTGCAACAGAAAAATAGCTGGGCATTGTGGTGGGCACCTGAGGCAAGAGAATCTCTTAAGCCCAAGAGTTTGAAGTTGCTGTGAGCTGTGACACCATGGCACTCTACCAAGGGCGACATAGTGAGACTCCGTCTCAAAAAAAAAAAAAAAAAAGATAGTACTATGGAAAGTAGTTTAGAGATTGAATTGGTTAGTGAAGATCTGGAGTGGTTACATAGAATGGGTTGCTGCAGAAACCTGTACAGATGTCTGATGTCTTCTGAGATGGGTATACTTAATGAAGTTTTATTTTTAACTTATTTTGAACTCCAGGAATGTTGGACACGCCACATTCAAAAGTAATTACTGTAACATATATCAGAAATAAATATAAATGATTTTACAGAACTGTTTCTCCATTAGACACAATATTAATACTTGCAGTTAAACTTTACAAAATGAAAAAGACACTGATTGCAACTAGCAATGTAATATAGTATAGCTAGCACTGTAATAAACAGCTCATCAAATGTGACTTGGTTATGAGTAAAAAACATTGTGAAAGTTTTAGGAAAGTATTTGTTACTACATTTGCATAATGTGAAAATCTTTGGTCTTAAACCAGGGTAAAGCATTTTTTGCTTACAGTATTGTATTGCAAGGCAATGTTGTATGATGGTGAATAGAATGGAGTTGGGAATTAGATTGCTTGAATTCAAAATTCTGACTCCATTATTTGTTGGCTATGTGATGTTGGGTAACTTGATCTCATCAAGTCTTTATTTTTCCCATCTGTAAAATAGGGTTGATAATTTCTTTAATTCTAATTTAATTTTTTTTAAAGAGAGGATCTTGCTGTGTTGCCCAGTCTGGTCTTAAACTCCTGGCCTCAAGTGATTTTCCCTCCTCAGCTTCTCAAAGTGCTGGGATTATAGATGTGAACCACTGCATCTGACCAACAATGACAGTTTCTTAGAGAGTAGTTGTGAGGAATAAACGAAATAATTCATGTCAAAGTGTTTATCATAGTGGCTAGCAACAGTAAGCATTTAATAACATGAGTGATTATTGCTTTTTTAGCAATTCTGCTTCTCAGGGTTTATTTAAATAATATAATTGGATTTCTTATTTCAAAAAGGATTTCATTATTTCTCCTTACACTGCAAATGGTACAGTGATTTATGATCTCCTAACTGCTTTTTATAGCTTTGGTTCACATGTCTGTGTTGGTGAAATTTATTAATTATTGTACCCTAAGTGAGTGTTACAATGAAGAGGTAAGTTTAGGTAGGTAAATATAAGTACTTAAGGTTCCTAAGAAAGCATATGATATTTTCTTTCTCTTTTTTGGGCAGGAAATTCTTTTGTGTCATTGCCCATTCACACTTGTTCATCAAGGCCTTTGAGTTCTCAAGGGCAGAATTTACCTCTGAACAGAAAGATGGAAACTGAAGTACATTTATTCTGCCAGGTATTTATTTGTTAACAGTTTCTAGTTTACATTACCTCACAGTCATAATTCATAGAGAAATAAAGCCATAAGGAACTTGTTTAATAACTGTGATGACATTTGGGCTTAGTGGATATATATAGGACTCTCATCCCAGCAGCCCATGTAATACCAAGAGATCTTTTGTGGTGTAGGAAGAGTGTATTTTTAGTGGTAAGGTCCTGGATAATTTCTCAGGATATCAAAGAATTAAACTTATGTGAGAGGTTGCAGATAATGTAATTAATGATGTGGAGCCAAACCAAAAGAAAATACAAAAGATATCAATTTCTCTATCTGTGCTTCAGGTTTTTATGCCCCTTTTTCCTTATAGATTTTCCATTCCCCTCTCTTTTGGCTAGTATGTCAAAAAAAACAAAATCTGTCAAGTAAAGACAAATCTGGACAGTAAAGAGAGACATTATTCAAAACAATTATTGCAAGAGAAAAAAGAGTACTGAAATAGGAGGGGGACTATTGCCGTGGAGATAACGCTATGATCATAAGATTTGCCAACATCTCAAGGATTAGGCAACAGGGGTTTTCTTTTGTTGAGAGGAGTAAGGCTGGAAAGAACCAGGTATGGGTAAGTGGGATGAAAGAGTAGTATGATTAGATGAATAGGATATTTTAGCATGAAGCCACACTATTTTGTTCTGATTTTCAGTGCTGGTAAAACAATTCAGCTAATCATTTATGAGAGAAAGAGTGTTTTGATAGTCTGTGTCTGGTATTGTCATAAGTAATGATATAAGTAATGATAAGAGGGGGTGTTTATGAGTCTTATCCTCATATGAGGAGGGGTAGTTTGCAGTAAGCTGTTTTGTAGAACATAAAAAGGTGGGACGATCACATTAACTTTCAGTTTTCTGGGAGTACAGATCTCAGGTAAAATTCATCACTGCCAATTGAGAGTCCTAATCCTTCAAATTAATTCTTTTAATGGATCTGATGCTGCCATGTGAGACAAAATCTAAAAAAATAATTTCAGTGATTCTTGATAGGTACTGAGATATATGCTTTGTATCATATATATTTAAAAAATTTTTTCCACTGTTTTATACCCAGTACTTGGTTGATTTTGCACTTTGTAAACTGATTTTGAAGATGAATTCTTAAACAGTTAATATTAAAATATCATACCAGTTTGTTTTCCGTGGACTATATAATTTATACTTAATGGATGGTTTACCTTTAACCATAGGCTTTCAGAGATTATTTCCTTTCTTTTTCTTCTCTGTTAGTTTCTACTAACTATTTGACTATTTCCATTCACCCAGCCTTTGGCTTAACAGGTTTGTATGCCTCTCTGTTTTTTTAGGTTCCTCACCTTCCTCCCACCTGTTTTCTAAAATGTCTGTACTAATTTACATTTCTACCAGCAGTAAACAAGGATTCCTTTTTCCCCACATCTTTGCCAAAACTTATTATCTTTCCTCTGTTTTGGTAACAGCCATTCTAACAGGTATGAGGTGATATCTTGTGCTGTTTTTTTGTTGTTATTAGAACAACAACAAAAATTTCTAATAACAGAGTTTCTAATAACAATCATAGATCACTGTAACCTTGAACTCTTGGGCTCAAGTGATCCTCCCAAATGCCTCAGCCTCCCAAAATGCTGGTATTATAGGCGTGAGCCCCTAAACCTGGCCCTCATTATGGTTTTAGTTTCCATTTCCCTGATGATTAGAGATGTGGAGCATTTTTCATATATTTATTGGTCATTTGTATCTCTTCTTTTGAGAAATGTGTATTCAAATCCTTTGCTAATTTTCAAGTGAAATTATTTGCTTTATTGCTATTGTGTTATTTGATTTCCTTATATATTTCGAATATTTACCTTTCATCTGGTATATATTTTGGAGATATTGTCTCTTTGCTCTGTAGATTGTTTCTTCATTTTGTTGGTTGTTTCCTTTGCTATGCAGAAGGTTTTAGTTTGATGCAATCCCATTTGTCTATTTTTGCTTTTGTTGCCTGTGATTTTAGAGTCCTATTCAAGAAATCATTCCAGACCTGTGGCCTTAAGGCCTCGTGTGACCTTCTAGATCCTTAAGTGTGACTTTTTGATTGAATTCAAATTTTTCACAACAAAAGAGCAAAGAAAGCTAGTGGTAAGCTTTTGCAACTTGATGCTGTAAGAGCCAGATTCCAGTAATTGCTAGATATATTCATGAATGCTATGGATCTTATAGCTGCCTAATGCACAAAGGAAAATTGGGTATTTAGAATATGTACTTAATCTTAAATAATGCAGTCACGAATAAAACCTTTTTTTTTTTAACAAAATTCCTTTGGTAGCACTATTTGAGAAATAATATTGATCTAAAATGAATTATTTGATCCAGAATATCATATTTAATGTGTATGTGCAAAGAGAACATGCCTGATTGTGTCTCTTGATCATTCCCTAGGCGGAAGAAAATATTGACTTATCAGATGATGATTCCAATTCTTTTGTAACCAATTTACCATCAAGAAATATTGACAGCAAGAAATATGTCAAGTGTTCTAAAACAATAGAGAAGAAAATTTCATCCAAAATTACAGGTTCGAGCCTAGAACACAAAAAATTGTAAGTGAAACACTCTGAACTTAATTCATTGAATTAACACTTTTGCAGATTTAAGAGAGCCAAAGGGCTTGATGTGGTCGGTGACTGACACTTATAATCCTAGCACTCTGAGAGGCTGAGGTGGGAGAATTGCTTGAGGTCATGAGTTGAAGACCAGCTTGAGCAAGAGCAAGACCCTGTTCCTACTAAAAATAGAAAAAAATTAGTCTTGTGTGGTGGCATATGCCTATAGTCCCAGCTACTTGGGAGGTTGAGGCAGGAGGATCCCTTGAGGTTACTGAGAGCTATGATGACACCACCACATGTTAGCCAGGGTGACTGTTTCAAAACAAAAATGAAAGTGAGAAACAACAACAAGAAAAAGGGAGAGCAAAAAATGTAGTTTGTGTTCTCTATAATGTATCCCATGTGTAGGATCATGTGTATTTGTGGCTGTTCTTTCAGGATCATAGTTTAAACTCCTAAATAGCTATTCCTACAGTTGTTTCTTACTTCTCTCACAGCCATATGGAAGCCTGTAAGTTTGTCTTAAAGGGAAGGAAGAAGGAAACAGAAGGTTTCTTCTCTGGGCTTGGATTTGTGTTTTCCACGAAATTAAGCCATTTGAATCCTTTGGCAGTTCTTATGTAGTGTATTGCCTACTTGCCTTTTGTTAGTTACAGAAAAAGGTCTAGCATTTCATATGCAACTAGGAGAAATACTCCATTTGTATTTTTAGTATTTATAAAATGACTTAAAAAAAAATCATTGGAAAGATGAAAGCCTCCGAGTTCAGGGCATGTCTCACTTTATCTTTCTCCAACGAAATGCTGATCCTAACTGGGTAAAGGTGGAAATTACCTGCACATTGTGATTGAAGACACACTGGAACCAGAATCTCTTCTACCTATCATAGCCTTTGTTTCCCTTTTACTTACCTCACATTTTAATCACTATTAATTTTTATTAGATGACAAAAGCAAGGCACTTATTTCTAGAAGACTACAATAAAACATGTTATCTAGGAAGGAAAAGGTGACGGTGGTAGTGTTCCTTTACCTTCTTTCATTAGCATTGTTAAAATAGGTTAACACTTTGGTAGAAACATACCCCAAAAGAATGGGGTACAGGACAAATGTTTTTGCTTATTTATAACAAATCATCCTTGTTCTATAAAATGTTTGAGGCAGCTCATAATTAAAAACATTTATTCTTGTGTCAATCTAAGTAAGGAAACTGAGGCAAAATTAATATAGAGAGTTGATTTGAGCCAAGGTTGAGGACTGTACCCTAGGAGATACTGGGAGGTGCTCTGGAGAAAGAAGGTGATGCTAAAGGTTTTAAATAAAAAAGGTTGAATCAGGAGAGGGGACAATTATCAAAGTTATTTTTCAGAAATTCTTATTTGTTGACAGAAATAAGGTTGATTAATGATTAGCTATACATTATTGAACTATAGTGTATGAGTAATGGTTTCTAGTGTATGCATTGTTAGGTTAATTTGTGGTTACTTGGTGCTGATGCTCAATCTAGGAGTCCATATAGCAGGCTGTTTTGAAATAATTATTTAGCTCAAGGAGGGAGTGAGATGTAACTGCTGTACTGGGTGTGTACCATTTCAATGACTGTTTGGGTCTGACAATTTTTGGCATTCCTCAGGTAAAAAGTTTCTTTTTTTTTGAGACAGAGCCTCAAGCTGTCGCCCTGGGTAGAGTTCCTTGACATCACAGCTCACAGCAACCTCCAAGTCCTGGGCTTAAGTGATTCTCTTGCCTCAGCCTCCCAAGTAGCTGGGACTACAGGTGCCCACCACAACAGCTGGCTATTTTTTGGTTGTAGTTGTCATTGTTGTTTGGCAGGCCTGGGCTGGATTTGAACCTGCCAGCTCTGGTGTATGTGGCTGGTGCCTTAGCCACTTGAGTTATAGGCGCTTAGCCTCTTTTTTTTTTTAAGGATGAAAGATCAAAATCATGTAGTGGAGTGGAAGCCATAATTACATGACTCAATTTCAACAAAGATTTACTTGGGCAGGGGATTATACAGCAGCAGTAGACTCTAGGGTGTGATCTACTGATATTTCAAAAAATCAGCTTAGGAGGTCACTACTAGTTTTGTTTTTTAAAGAAATACATTAGAGTTAGAGTGCATTTCACATAGTAATAAGTAATGTTTTGTGAAATTGTTTCCATTATCATTCTCTTTTCCTCTCTTTCTGTATAAATATGCTGCATCTCACCAGAAAATGTATTTTATACTGTGGGCATAATCAAAATAGTTGAAAGTCATTTCCTTTGAGGCTAGAGGATGGCAGAGGGGATTGATCATAGGGCAGCTTCAGGAGGGTGAAAAGCAGGATAATGGGGTTCACAGGATAGGTATTTGGGAGATTAGATTTAAAGGAAAAGAATATCAAAAGGGTGAGGTACACAATAAGTACATAGAATTTTATTTTTGTTAATTAAAAATAATAATTTAAAACCACAATAAATATGTAACATATTATTTGTCAATTTTAAAATAACTAACTAACTAACTAAATAAATAAATAAATTTGAATTAATAAAGGCAAGTTACCTGCTAAGGAAAGGGAGTGGCATGTGTAATAAAAATGTTCCTTATTTTACAATTTTACTTAAGTGTACCTAAAGCTTTTGTAGATACATGATGAGGTTCATAAATGAGATAAGGTTCATAAATCTGGAAAGGAGAGCTTTATTTTTCATAAAGGGTTGCAGTCGGCAGGTGGCCATTCTGACAGGTTGGGAACCATTGCTATGGGCAGAAACTGAGAGCAAGCACTTTGAGGGAGGGATAAAGGGAACAGGAATTTATGCTGAGCAGGGTGGCTGAATATGCATATTTAATAAGCTATAGGAGGAGTCATGAATGTTTATGAAAGGAGACGCCTACTCCTTGCCACTTCCAGGGTTACATGTTCAAAAAATGGCTCCTGTTGGTATGATCTGAGGGTGGAGTTTTCAGTCCCCTGACATCAAAAGGTGAAGCAGAGGACGCAAAAGGCCTTTTGTACATAGTCTTTGTAGACTGGCTAGAACCACTCTGTGGTTAGTGATCTCTGATCAGAAAGGATTGCTGGTCAGTTGTGTTGAAACTGCAAAAGAGAGGAGCTGGTTGAAGTTAGCAGTGGAGCAGGTCTTTCCAAAGGGCTGGTTTTGAACCCTTAGAGAAGAAAGCCTAATAGCAATTATTGAGAGAGAAAGTACAAGGCATGCCTGACCTCCCATCCCATCATGGCTGGGATGTTAGTTTTTAAGGTTTCTTTGGGGTTCCCTTTGGTAAGAGAGAGTACATTCAGACAGTTGGGGGACTTAGAATTTATTTTTATTTCTCAATACAGTCTAGTTAGTCATTGCTCTGTTAAGAGTTGTCCTTGAAATTTAGATATACCCTGGATTACCTGAAGTGAAGTATGCAGTTTCCAAGAGTAAGGGTCTTCACCTTTCAAATTTAATTCAGGCTAATCGTATTCATCTTGGGTATAGTTTATGGGCTATTTGTATTATAAAAATTCTTGACAGTCCAATTGCTTGGCAGAAGAGCAAAAATTCTTGTATTATAAAAATTCTTGACAGTCCAATTGCTTGGCAGAAGAGCAAAAAGGAGAAAAAAGAGCAAACTAAGCAATAAGAAAGCAGGATAGTGACTTGGCGCCTGTGTCTTAAGTGGTTAAGGCACCAGCCACATACACCTGAGCTGGCGGGTTCGAATCTAGCCCTGGCCCACCAAACAACAATGACGGCTGCAACCAAAAAAAAAAAAAAAAAAAAAAAAATAGCCAGGTGCCTGTTAGTCCCAGCTACTTGGGAGGCGGAGGCAGGAGAATTGCTTGAGCCCAGAAGATGGAGTTTGCTGTGAGCTGTGATGCCATGGTACTCTACCCAGGGCGACAGCTTGAGGCTCTTTCTCTCTCAAAAAAAGTAAGGATAGTGATTAAAAGGCAGTCAGCATCTAGTACTTAGACTTTAGTCTTGAAATATCATTTATTATTAAAAGGCTTTTTGAGCTGGGCATGGTGGCTCATGCCTGTAATCCCAGCACTTTGGGAGGCTGAGGCAGAAGGATCACTTGAGCCTAGGAATTTGAGTTATAGTGAGCTATGATTACACCAGTGAACTCCAGCTTAGGCAACAGAGTGAACCCCTATCTCAAAATAAAAATAAAAAAAAAAATAAATATAAGGCTTATTGAGAAATGGCTGATTATGTGTCTAAAGAGGAAATGTACAGAGAAACCTGAAACATATTATCTTCCAGAGATAAAGAAACTAACAAAAGGGCTGCTGCCAGAGATGCATCAGAAGTACTCAAGAGCCTACATGAAGAGGCTCCCACCTTGTCCCACCAAAAATGAGAAAATTGGAGCATCAATAAGAATAATAATTTCAGGAAATTAAACTGCATCAAATATATTTAAGTCCATGCTTTTAAGATGATATGTAAATGTAACCTATTAGTATATGAGAGAAAGTTTCTCTCTGTAGAAATATTCTAGCAACCAGGTGCAATGTTGTGGACCTATAGTCCCAGTTACTAAGCAGTCGTGGTAGAGTCACTTAAGCCTAGTAGTTTGAGGTTGTAGTGTGTCATGACTGTGTCTGTGAATAGTCACTGCATTCCATCCTGGAGAACATAGCAAGACCCTTGTTTTGATAAAGAAAAAGAGAAAGAGAAAAAGAATACTGTAGTTAATGAGTGAAGAAGGAATGACGGATTTCTAATACAACCATTTGATTTCCCTGATGATTTACCAAAACTGGTTATTATGTCTAAATAGCTGCTAATACCACAAATAGACAGCCAACTGGACATCATGTGCTTCCTGATGGAAAAACATTATATAGTGTGTTTTCATCCCTTGCCCCCAATATTGAAAGTTCATATGACCAAGCCGCTAGAATCCTACAACCATGATAATATAATCAACAAGATTCATACTGTAGAAAATCTGCAAGACAAATGACCTGGTAATAATAATAATAAGAAATGATATGGAAGGAGAATCTATGGATGAAAGACATTTAAAAAGACATGGGGCGGCGCCTGTGGCTCAAAAGAGTAGGGCACTGGCCCATATGCCAGAGGTGGCGGGTTCAAACCCAGCCCTGGCCAAAAACTGCAAAAAAAAGAAGACATAATACACAAACCATAATGTGGGGGTGTTACTGAATCCTGATGGAAAATGTTAAAAAAAATTAGGACATTTGTGAGACAACTGGAAATTAGAGCACTGCCTGTATATTTGATGATATTGAGAAATTATTGTCTCGGCACCTGTAGCACAGTGGTTAGGGTGCCAGCCACATGCACTGAGGCTGGCGGGTTCGAGCTCGGCCCTGGCTAGCTAAACAGCAATGACAACTGCAACAAGAAAATGGCCAGGTGTTGTGGTGGGCACTTGTAGTCCCAGCTGCTTAGGAGGCTGAGGCAAGAGAATCGCTGAAGCTCAAGAGTTGGAGGTTGCTGTCAGCTTTGATGTCATGGCATTCTACTGAGGGTGACATAATAAGACTCTGTCTCAAAAAAAAAGAAAGAAATTATTGTTAATTTTTTTAGTTGTTATTTTAAATTTTTTTAAAGAAGAAATACCTTGTAGAGGTGTATATCAAAATCTTTGCAGATGAAATAATATGACATTGGAGTTTATTTAAAAAATAATAAGGGATGGGGATATAGATGGAATAGAACTGGCCATTACTGAGGCAGGGTGATGGGTACATGGAGAGATGATTATGTTATTTTACTTTTTTATATGTTTAAAAATTTATCCAGTTAAAAGTTGAAAAGAAGAAGAAAAATGAAAAATATTCAGGAGCTATTCCAATTTTTGTGTAATTTAGGTATGAAACATCACTATTCCTATGTAAAGAAGAAAAGTTCTCTGATTTTTCAGGAGGAACAAATATCAAGGGAAAGAAAAGTTTACAAATACAACAGCACAATAAAAAATCAGAGGTAAGTAAAGACTTGGACATTTTTCTTTCATCCTCATGTGTTGTCCTTAGCCCCCCAAACATTCCTTTACATTTTAGTCCAAGTAAAAATAACAGTCTTAGATATTATACTACTTCTTCTTCCTTCTCCTCCTCCTCTTCATTCTCCTCCTTTTTCTGTTTTAAAAAATAGAACTAGGAATCCTTTCAGAAGATTATTAAGTTCTCACCCTTCTTTGTTCACTTACCACTTTGTTCACTTACACACACACACACACACACACACACACACACACTTCATTCTGCTCTCTGTTAGCATTTCTGCTTTTTAAACATGATCTTAGGTGTTCCTTGGTTTGCAGCAGCAAAACTCCAATCTCTGCCTTTGTCTTCACATGGCCTTCACCTCTTTGTCTGTATGTCATCTCTCTTCTTTTCTTTAAGCACATTTGTCACTGTATGTATCATTTCAAGATCTTAATTTGATTATATCTCCAAATACCGTATATACTTGAGCATAAGCTGAGTTTTTTCTGGCACAAAATTTGTGCCAAAAAACCTGAACTCGGCACAAATTTTGTGCCGGAAAAACTCGGCTTATACTCGAGTATATAGGTACTTTCTGCAAATAAGATCACTCTCATAGTTTCTGAAGAGTAGGACATGGATATGTCTTTTTGTGGAGCCACCATTCAACCTACTACATTCACTATGATACATTTAGATGTATATATATTTTTATTTTTCTGTCTTAATGTTTTTTGAGCTTTCTGAATCTGAGAATGCATGGCTTTCCTCAATTCTGTAATATTCTACTCTGTTATCCTTTAGAATATTTTCTCTCTCTTAATCTCTTTAGTGTCCCTCTGGGTGCTTTTATTAGATATACCGTATATACTCGAGTATAAGCTGAGTTTTTTCGGCACAAAATTTGTGCTGAAAAACCCGAACTCGGCACAAATTTTGTGCCGGAAAAAACTCGGCTTATACTCGAGTATATATGTTATATTAAACCTTAGCATTCTATGTGTAGTCTCTATATTCTTTAACATTGCTTTGTATTTTTCTTTTTTTATTGTTAAATCATAGCTGTGTACATTAGTGCAATCAAGGGGTGCAATGTGCTGGTCTCATATCTGAAATATTGCTTTATATTTTTCATATGTTTTTCTTTATTTGGTTCTTAGTAATTTCTCCCCATCTACTTTATAATTCTCTTATTCTTTATCCAGCTGAATCTAATCTAAAGTTTGACCTGTTCATTGAGATTTTAATTGTCAGTGATGGTATTTTTTACTTCTAGAAGTTTTGTTTGGTGATTCTTAACATATGCCTGATGTCATGTTCTTTGCTCATGTTCCATAGTTGTTTCAAGATTGGTATCCAGTAGATGAAGTTCTTAGAGATTTATTCTTGTGTTTGTGGTTTTGTCTGATTCTCACTCATGTTAACTTGTGTCCTTGGTGTTTTGTATGTTTTGTATATTCTTTCATATATAGTTAATCTACATTGTGGGACTCTTATAATGAGTCCCACAAGAGAATCATTTAAAAGAGAATTTATACTTGCTTCTGTTACACACTCAGAAGTGTTAACAAATATGATATCACTTTAAATGAATTTTTTGGTTTTTCCTTTCTTAACCCACATAATTAATGTAGATTTGAATTCTGTCTACATTTACATATATGTAGATTTATGGGTTATAACTAATAAGGAGAAGTAGTCTTTCTTCCTTTCTCTTTCTCTCTTTTTTTTCCAAGCTGGGAGCTGAGACAGATTTTACTCTTATATTTTTATTAGGGATAAATTTTTTTCCAATTTTGGTCTTACTGAGAACTTTGCCTTTTGAAGGTTTCGGTTCTGTGGGGGAGCTCAGTACCAATTCCTATCAATCTTGTGACTTAAGAGTCTTCTCTCCACACTCTGCATGATTAATAAAACTCAAGGCTCATGTAAAATTGAAGACATCTACAGTTAGAGTTCTCATTTTCTAAAGTGGCACTTTTCTGTTCTAGCTACTTGCCTTTTTTGATTCATGTTTATACATGCAGTGTTAAGTGGATAATTTACTCAGTCATAAAGTTAATTGAATACAAAATCACCTGTACCATTTGAGAAACTATGTTAGTTCTCCACACTGTTTTGCATATGTGGTCAAAGCCTGTGTATGTTGCCTAGATTCTGGTGGCTGAGCTACCTTGTTCTTATTATATTATGGGTTTTCCTTGATTTATAAAATATTTTACCACATATCGGCAAAATATTATTATGGTTAGGAGAAGACTAGTTAAGAAAAGCATGGCTTTGCAAAAGAACATTGTGTAATTTATTTAAAATTTTAGTATGTATAAAATGTAATTTAATTACAGAAAGCAATATTACATAAGTATAAGGAGATAGGTGTGATTAATTATCTTTTAAGAGGTTAATTATCCAAGAATACTGAATTGTCCATGTGATCTCAGGTACCAATATATTTGCATTTGGTTCTAGATTCTCTCTCCTTTTCTGAAGCTATCAAAGGAGAAGATGACTAGGAAAGAAAACTCTTTATGCAAGTTGCCAAATCATTACAGTGTTTACAAGACTTCATCACCCCTTTGTACATCTTCCTCAAATGTTTGGTATTTAAATTATTGTATTTTATTCCTTGAATGTTATCTCCAGTGTTATATATCCCTTTCACAAAATTTGGCAAATAGTTTGTGCAAACGAAAAGACTATGCTTTTTGGCTTGGTGCCCGTAGCTCAGTTGTTAGGGTACCGTTCACATACACTGAGGCTAGCAGGTTTGAACCTGGCCTTGGCCAGCTAAACAATAATGACAACTGCAACAAAAAAATAGCTGGTAATAATAAAAAAATAGCCAGATGTTGTAGTGGGCACTTGTAGTCTCAGCTACTTGGGAGGCTGAGGCAAGAGAATCGCTTAAGCCCAGAAGTTCGAGGTTGCTGTGAACTGTGACGCCATGGCACTCTACCGAGGGTGACATAGTGAAACTGTCTCCAAATAAAAAAAAAAAAAAGAGAGAGAGAGACTATGCTTTAGTAGTGTAGAGATAAGAGCACTGCATTTGGAATTTTAAGACTTAGATTTGAGTCCTGATTGACCTCACATGATAGTGTACCCTCTTGTAAACTTAGTTTTACATTTCTTGAGTCTTGCTTTCCAAGAATTGTGTACTTGATGGGCCCTGAAGATTTCTTGTGACACTAACATATGATTTTAGTTATTTGCACATTAGGATATCAGATGAATCATTTTTTTCCAGACATTTTTGCTGATAGTTGGTGAAATCTAGGATTTTTTTGCTGACTAAAGATGTTCTTGTTGGCCTTTTTTCAATAACTTTCTCAATAATTTGCTGTAACTTTGATTAAGAAAAGGAACCATAGCCAAAGGAGAGTGGGTTATTGGCACTACTACTAGGGTATCATATATAATGATATATATATCATTATTATACATGTGTGCCATGTATAATGCACACGCATGTTTTTTGCCCAAAGTTTCAGGAAAATGCCCCTTGAGATAGTGGCTGGCTCTCAGCCAGGAGAGATACATCTGGGGAGAGCTAATGTTCCCTTGGTAAATGTGCAGATCATACCACCCTCCCGCCTGCTCTGTGAAGGCTACCCCTTCCCTCTCTCCTGGAAATCTTTTCCTCCTTGCCATGTCAGGGACAGCACCTGAGATAGCTAAACCTGTGGCAGTGGGGCAGGAACTACTGAGGCGATGGGCCCGTGCAAACAGGCAGGTCCTTTGTGCCTGTGTGGGGTTCTCAGTCCCCTGCACATGCCCAGCCTCCAGGCTGCCCTCTCTGCACCTCCACCTTGCATGGCTGCAGCATACCTTGCCAGCTTTGCCACTACTTCCTCCCCTGATGGTGGTGCAGAGGCTGCTCAGTCTCACTCCTACTGGATCCTGGATCCTTCTGAACTTGAACTCCATGCACTGGCTTGCTGTCAGGATAGTGTGGTGATTAGGGAGGTCTGCTGCCCCACCTCCCCTGCCCCTCTTAAGCTGTACTACCCATGTATAGTGTGAATTCTTATTTGTCCCTCAAGAATTTGGACAAAAAAATGTTCAATATAAATGGCAAAATACAGTAAATTCTGCTTGATAGAAAAATATCATCTGAAAGAAATAAGGTGATATTTTGAGGTGAGAATATGGAATTCCCCACTCAGTTCTTCAAGAAATGTTCTTATAAATCTCAGGCTATTGATAGATTTGCTAATATTTTAAAGTGGAGTTTTGTAGATTTGCTAATATTTTAAAGTGGAGTTTTGTGTATTTTCCTTGATGCTTTTAATGTGGCTATTTCTTTGTTAGGAAAGAAGAAATGATTTCTAACCTCTACCTGACATTATATGAAGAAGTGTCCAGTGGATGCTTATACTCACAAGAATTAAGTGGTAATAAGAGGTTCTAGAATTTCTTTTTTTTTTTTGTTTTTTTTTACAAGTGTTAAAGGAAGTTTATTGAGGAAGAAAATGATAGGTTTACAGAGCAAGAGCAAGATCCTATACTTTCTTGAATAAAGTTTATGTTTAAGAATTATTTCAGTAGTTCTTCGACTCTTAGTGGGTATGGTATCAAGTGATATTACAAGCTATGGCAAGTGCTGCATGTTGTGAGGAAAAAACAGATAGTTTAATATATAAATATTTTTGTTGTATTGGTAAGACATGCAAAATATATATGCTTATTTCAGTTCAAATATATTTTCTGGAAAAATGTCTGGGTACTACATACAATGGATTAGTAAGATTAGTAAGCCCCGAATTCACTGATGTCACTGAATTTAGTCTTTAGTACCTTGATATTAAATTAAGGCTTGTACTACTCCTTAGTCCTTCTTCTTCTTAATACTGACCTCCCCCACATCTTGGGCTTCCCCTGTATGTTTAGAGAGTGTTTGGGCTTATATTTTCCTTTTATATAAGTTTGACTATTTTAGATACCTTATACAATTAGAATAATGTAGATTTGTCCTTTTGTGACTGGCTTATTTCATTTAGCATAATGTCCTCCAGATTTATCCATGTTATCACATACTGTAAGATTTTCTTTTTTACGCTTGCAATATATTACCTTGTATGTTTATTCCATACTTTATTCCACTCATCTGTAGAAAGACATTTAGGTTGTTTCTACAGCTTGGCTGTTGTGACTAGTGTTGCAGTAAACAGGGGAGTATTAATACTATTTTGCAAACGTAATTTTAATTCATTTGGATAAAAACCCAGAAGTGGATTGCTGTGTTATCTGGCTTTGTTTTTTCATAGAGAGTTAGTAACTAAGGCAGCTGAGCAGCTTCCTAAACTCCTTTTAGTCCTACCTATAAACTTATCTCTAAAACAACATTTATATCCATCTCTATTGCACATTGTAAAAGGTTACCTTTCACCAGACTAATCCCTTAAATTCTCATTTGCATTTAATTGTCTTCTGCTTTCTCAGGGTCTATGCTTTGCTAATTTTATATTCAATATTTTTAAGAGACGGTTAAGAGTAATTTTCATTAATTACTCCATTTTTTCACTTTCTATTTCACTGAAATCTGGCTTCCACTTCCAATATTCTGCCAAGACTCCTATTATTAAAGTCACTATTACTAATTTTTAGTTTTTTTCTCAAATTTAGCACTGTCATTGATTGCCTTTTTTTGGAAAATAAAGTGTAGTATACACTGAACTAAACTTAGTTCAGTTCAACAGACATTTTTGAAAATATGTTTTGAATTAAGCCTTGGAAACAGAAGAATGAAAAATCTTGCCCCCTAGAAGTGACAGTTTAGTGAGGGATATTGACAGGTAAGCAATCACATTACCAAGAACTTTGACTGAGTTACATATTCAGTGATACAGGAACACAGAGGAAAATTTTAATACTTCCAGGGAAAACTGCGAAGCCTTTGCCTATGTGAACTTTGGTTGGCTTTTTTGACAGTTTCTGAGAGTTCTCTAGGAAACTGATTAAATTAGAGGTCACTGGCTCCAAACAGACCTAAATAAGTCATGGTATAGATTTTTAAGTAGAGAATGTAGAAAACAGATTTTTCTCCCCTTCCTTTAGTGTTTTTTGTTTTTTTTTTTGAGAGAGGGTGGGAGGGAATAAGATAATTATTTCTTTGAACTCATTAACTGTTATGTTATGTGTGTGCAGCACTTCAAAAAGCCTGCAAAATTTTTAGCAAAATTCGAAGTGGTAAGATTTATGTGAATGATCTGCCAATTGTTCTTTGCACCTTGAGGATTTCTGTAAGTGATTCAGAAATGCGGCAAGCACTGAAGTCTGTTGCTATTGATGGTAAGTTGTTATGTTTTCAGTATTAGTTTAAAGGTCTGTAATCATGAATATAAGTTTATCAGTTTAGTTATAAATTATGGGAAAGCTAAGTTTTAAAAGACGTTATAAAAACATTTTTTAGTCATGTATGTTGTAAATTATTTTTATATGTTATAAAAACATTATTTATAACAATGATTTAAAAATTGGTTCTCAGGTATACACAATTGGATTGATTACTAGGTTGAATTTGAATTATGACATTGTCATCATCAATTTATACATGACCTACTTTTATCTAGTATGGTAATTAAAAATAAACTTTTTTGTTTTTATTATTATGGATACATAATAGTTGTATATATTTAAATGGGGCATGTGATGGTTTGATATATGCATACAATATGAATTAATCAAATCAGGGTAATTAGGGTATCTATTATCTAAGGCATTTCATTTCTTTGTGTTAAAAACATTCCAATTCTACTCTTTTAGTTATTCTAAAGTACATCCTAACTTGTTGATTATATTCACTTTTTAATGCTAAACTATATAATCTTAATGGTGTAATAAATACCTGACCTAGTCACCCAAAATAAAAACCAGGAGCTTGACAATAACTTACCGCATATACTCGAGTATAAGCTGAGTTTTTTCGGCACAAAATTTGTGCCAAGTTCGGCTTATACTTGAGTATATACAGTATATCTAACTATAAAGTTTACTGAAAAACGCATTTTTCTTATCCCTCCAACCTGAGGTAAGCATTCTTTTGAACCCTATGGCTGGGCATGGTGGCTTAGTGCCTGTGATCCTAGCACTCTGGAAGGCCAAGGCAGGTGGATTGCTTGAGCTCAGGAGTGTGAGCCCAAACTGAGCAAGAGTGAGACCCTGTCTCTAGTAAAAATGAAAAAGAAAAAAGTATTCATTTAAAAAAAAGAATTAAAATATTTTGAATCCTATGCTCATCATTCCCTTTTTTTCTTTTAAATAGTTTGTTATGAATGTGTATTTTTGTAAAATAGTTTAAATTTTGTAGTTATTTAAAAAAATTAAGTAAAATGTTTATCATGATGTGTATAATCTTTTGAGGCTTTTTCCAGTTAACATTTATAAATAAGATTTATTTGTATTTTTGCATACTGCTTTATTTGCTCAATTATTTGTATAATATCTTGTGTGAATATATATCATAGTTTATCCATCCACACTCTCATTGATGAGCACTTAGTTTATATTCAGGTTTTTGCTACTGTGAACAGTTTTTGGCATGATATGTTTCCTGATATATATGTATTAGAGTTTCTTTTGGTTATATACCTACAAGTGGAGTTGCTGAACTATAGGTGTATAAATTGTCATATTGTTTTCCAAACAATTGACATGGTACTCAAATATACCCAAATAAAATATCCTGTGGTACTTTCTTTTCAATATTAGATATTTTTAGACTTTTAATTTTTGCCAGTTACATGAAAGAAGAGGTTAACATTATATTTTACATATTTAACTATACTGAAATTAAGAACTTTTTAAACTATACTATAAACTAACTTTTTAAACTATACTGAAATTAAGAACTTTTTAAAATCAAAAGACACCTTAACGTGAAAAGATACATTACAGATTTGGAGATATTTGCAATTCACATGACTGACAAATGATTAGTTTTAGGAATATTAAAACAACTCACACAAATCAATAATAAACAATGGAATAGAAAAATGGGCAAGACACATGGACTAATATTTCCCATAAAAGATGACACAGATGGTCACTATAATAATCATATAAAAGGATGTTCAGCATTGTAAGTTACCAAGGAAATGTAAATTGAAGATCCTAATAACATTTTAAACACCTAGAAAAATGGTGATTCTTTCTTAGTCAGTGTCTGATATTTTAGTCAAAGAAGTAAATAATAGTGAACTTATTACATTTGCAGACCATTCTGAGATTGCTAAGGAGAGAGAAGTTTAGAATAAAAATGCTATAGATAAATAGAGCGAGTGGTCAAAAATTAAAATAAATTTAATTCACTTAAGTGCAATTAAGTGAAGTGGTACTCTACGGTTGAAAACATGAAGTTGCTCAAATTTATTATTATAAAAAAGTCATATTTGGAAAAACCGAGATGTCAAAATGGACTTGCAGTTGTATGTATTCATGTATTTATCCAAGTCACGCCAATATTTTTTGATCACCACAGTAATGATCATGAGTGCCCTTTAAAAGCAAAGGTTGTGTCCTACCATTGTATTGCATAGAGAAGTTTTTTTTGTTTTACTTTTAGTGTAGTTTATAGAGGTTATAAATGATAAAATGAAAATTGTCTTCACCCCCATCTTTCTTTACAATCCCTAAAGTTAAAAACTGTTAATACCATATATACTTGAGTATATACAGTAATTGGGTGAATATTCTCATATTAATTAATGTGAAGTTACTTGTAAAATTTTTGCTATTATATATAATGCCTAAAGAATATCCTTTGTATGTTAATTCTTTCACATTTGTGCTAATATTTCTATAGGATAGATTTTTAGAAATGAAAAAGCTAGGTCAAAGGATATGCACATATCAAACTTTGATAGGTACTTCAAAACTGTCGCATTACCCCCCCAAAAAGGTTTGCCAAGTCTGGCCTCCCAACAGTGAACATGCATGTCCTTTAAAGCTAGAGGTGTTAAACTCTGCTTGTATTGACTACAAGTTATTGTCTTTAGGAATTCCATGGATGATTTTCCATGATATAGCCTCTCTGAGGATAATTTTATTTATATTTTAAATTTTCTTATAACTTTTAAAATTATCCGTGGGAAAATGGCTTATGTCAAATTATAAGGTATTGTTTTAACCACAAGTATACGATAGAATGTATTACTACATTTTTATGGGGTTAGGTAATATATAATTATGTCAAAATTTTATACCCAATTATTTACTTTGCAATTGATAGGAATTAAGCATACCATATCACAATGATTTTTTTTTTCAAGACAGAGTCTCACTTTGTTGCCCTCAGTAGAGTGCCATGGCATCATAGTTTACAGCCACCTCAAACTCTTGGGCTCAAGCAGTCCTCTTGCCTCAACCTCCCAGGAAGCCGGGACTATAGATGCCCTCCACAGCGCCCGCCACAATGCCTGGCTATTTTTTAGAGACAAGGTCTTGCTCTTGTTCAGGCTGGCATATCTCTATGATTATAGACATTTATTTTTGTTTATATCAGCCTAGTTAAAGTTGAAAAATGTCAGAGAAAAAGTACATCAAAGTCTGTGAATCCTTTGGTTTACTTATGTCTCTGAATGTAATGGGATATGGAAACTAGAGGGATTGTTTTTTTTTTTATTTTTTTTTTATTATAGATAAAAATATGCACCATAGATGTGGCCCAGAGGGATTGTTTTTAAAAGCATTTCTTGCCAATGGAAGCATGAAATTGAATAAGTTACTTATTTGTCTTGGAAATATAGCACAATGGGTGCATCTTTTTTGTGAGAGGAAGCCCTAATTTTTAATGGCAAGAATTTTTTCGAGACTTAGACTTTCTTAAGCATACACCCTGCTTTTAAACATCCTACAAGATTGCTTATCAAACATACATGTCATACATGATTGGGGAAACCTTGTTCATGTGCCCTGGAAATATTGACTGCTATCCGTATATCTTTTGCACATTAAAAATTGGTTTGTGTTCTTATTATTTCACTTAAAGAATTATATATATATTCTATAAGTCCTTTATTGGGTATGTGATTAGCAATCACATATTTTTTGCCAGTCTGTAGCTTGTCTTTGCATTCTCTTAAGAATGTCTTTATAAAAAAAAAAAAAAGAAAAAAAGAATGTCTTTAGTGGCTCGGCGCCTGTGGCTCAAACAGCTAAGGCACCAGCCACATACACCTGAGCTGGCGGGTTCAAATCCAGCCCGGGCCCACCAAAAAACAATGACAGCTGCAACCGAAAAATAACCGGGCGTTGTGGCGGGTGCCTGTAGTCCCACCTACTTGGGAGGCAGAGGCAGGAGAATTGCTTGAACCCAGGAGCTGGAAGTTGCTGTGAGCTGTGATGCTAAGTCACTCTACCTAGGGTGACAGCTTGAGGCTCTGTCTCAAAAAAAAAAAAAAAAAAAAAAAAAGAATGTCTTTAGAAATGGTATCTCAGGGTGGTTTTGATTTGCATTTCTCTAATAATTAGGGATGATGAGCATTTTTTTATATGTTAGCCATTCGTCTGTCTTCTTTAGAGAAGGTTCTATTCATGTCTCTTGCCCATTGATATATGGGATTGTTGGCTTTTTACATGTGGATTAATTTGAGTTCTCTGTGGATCCTAGTTATCAAGCTTTTGTCTGATTCGAAATACACAAATATCCTTTTCCATGGTGTAGGTTGTCTATTTGCTTTGGTTGTAGTCTCCTTAGCTATACAGAAGCTTTTCAGTTTAATTAAGTCCCATTTGTTTATTTTTGTTGTTGTTTCTATTGCCACGGAAGTCTTCTTCATGAAGTCTTTCCCCAGGCTGATATCTTTCAGTGTTTTTCCTATGCTTTCTTTGAGGATTGTTATTGTTTCCTGCTTTAAATTTAAGTCCTTATCTATCTTGAATCAATTTTTGTGAGTGGAGAAAGGTGTGGGTCCAGTTTCAGTCTTTTACATGAGGATATCCAGTTCTCCCAGCACCATTTGTTGAATAGAGAGTCTTTCCCCCAGTGTATGTTCTTGTTTAGTTTATCGAAGATTAGGTGGTTGTAAGATGTTAGTTTCATTTCCTGGTTTTCTATTCGATTCCAAATGTCTGTGTCTCTATTTTTGGACCAGCACCATGCTGTCTTGACCACTATGGCTTTGTAGTGCAGCCTAAAATCTGATATGGTGGATGCCCCTGGCTTTGTTTTTATTACTAAGAACTGCCTTAGCTATACTGTTTTTTTTCTGGTTCCATACAAAACGCAGAATCATTTTTTCCAAGTCTTGAAAGTACTATGTTGATATTTTAATAGGGATGGCATTGAATAGGTAGATTGCTTTAGGAAGTACAGACATTTTAACAATGTTGATTCTTCCCAGCCATGGGCATGGTATGCTCTTCCATTTGTTAGTATCTTCTGCTATTTCCTTTCTTAGGGTTTCATAATTTTCTTTATAGAGGTCCTTCACCTCCTTTGTTAGGTATATTCCTAGGTAATTAATTTTCTTTGAAGCTAGGGTGAAGGGAGTTGCGTCCTTAATTAGCCTGTCCTCTTGGCTGTTACTGGTGTATACACAGGCTACTGACTTGTGGATGTTGATTTTACATCCTGAGACATTACTGTATTTTTTGATGACTTCCAGGAGTCCTGTGGTTGAGTCTTTGAGGTTCTCTAAGTATAAGATCATATTGTCAGCAAAAAGGGAGAGTTTGACCTCCTCAGCTCCCATTTGATGCCCTTTATTTCCTTGTCTTGCCTAATTGTATTGGCTAGAACTTCCAGCACTATGTTGAGTAGTAATGGTGACAGAGGACAGCCTAGTCTGGTTCCAGTTCTAAGTGGAAAAGTTTTCAGTTTTACTCCATTCAGTAAAATATTAGCTGTGGGTTTGTCATAGATAGCTTCAGTCAGTTTAAGAAAAGGGCTACCTATGCTGATACTCCTCAGTGTTCCAATTAGAAAAGAATGCTGGATTTTTATCAAACGCTTTTTCTGTATCTATTGAGAGGATCATATGCTCTTTGTTTTTGCTTCTTTTGATATGGTGAATAACATTTATAGACTTGTGTATGTTAAACCAGCCTTGTATCCCTGGGAGGAAAGCTACTTGATCATGATGTATGACTTTTTTGATGATAAGCTGTGATCTATTGGCTAGGATTTTGTTGAGAATTTTTGCATCTATATTCATGAGTGAAACGGGTTTGAAATTCTCCTTTTTAGCTAGGTCTTTTCCTGGTTTTCGTATCAGGGTGATGTTTGCTTTGTAGAACGTTTTGGGGAAGATTCCTTCCTCCTCAATTTTTTGGAATAATTTCTGCATTATGGGAATAAGCTCTTCCTGGAAGGTTTGATAGAACTCTGGTGTGACGCCATCTGGACCAGGGCATTTGTTGTTGAAAGATTTTTTTAAGTGTTTCTTTGATCTCAGTGCTTGAAATCGGTCTGTTTAGGAGCTGTTTCTTCCTGGCTAAGTTTAGGGAGAGGGAGTGATCCCAAATATTGTTCTATTTCCTTCACATTGTCAAATTTCTGGGCATAGTGTTTCTGGTAGTATTCAGAGATGATCTCTCATATCTCTGTGGAGTCAGTTGTTATTTCCCCTTTATCATTTCTAATTGAGGTTACTAGAGATTTTACTTTTCTGTTTCTAGTTAGTCTGGCCAAAGGTTTATCTATTTTATTTATTTTTTCAAAAACCAACTCCTTGTTACATTAATTTTTGAATGATTCTTTTGTTTTCAATGTCGTTGATCTCTGATTTGATTTAGGATATTTCTTTTCTTCTACTGGGTTTAGACTTAGATGTTCTTCTTTTTCCAATTCCATAAGATGGCTTGTGAGTTTGTTGATGTGCTCTCTTTCTGTTTTTTGAATGTAGGCATCTAAAGTAATAAATTTTCCACTCAGAACTGCTTTTGCAGTATCCCACAGGTTTTGGTAGCTTGTGTCTTCATTGTTGTTATGCTCAGGAAGTTAATGATTTCCTGTTTTATTTCTTCCTGCACCCATCTGTCATTCAATGGAAGGTTGTTTAATTTCCGTGCCTTTGTGTGGGGTTGAACATTTTTATTAAGAGTTGAGTTCCACCTTTAGTGCCTTATGGTCTGAGAAGATGCAAGGTAAAATTTCAATTCTTTTGATTCTGTTGAGGTTTGTTTTGTGGCCTAGGATATGATCAATTTTGGAGAATGTTCCATTGGGGTATGAGAAGAATGTATATTCTTTATCTTTGGGATGGAGTATTCTATATGCGTCTATCAAGCACAGTTGTTCTAGGGTCTCATTTAAATCTTTTATATCTTTGTTTAATTTCTGTTCAGAGGATCTGTCCAGCTCTGTAAGGGGAATGTTAGAGTACCCTGTTATTATGGTATTATCGGATATCATATTGCTCAGACTGAGTAAGGTCTGTTTCAAGAATCTGGGAGCATTTAAATTGGGTGCATAAATATTTAGAATTGAAATGTCTTCTTGTTGTATTTTTCCCTTGATCAATATGGAGTGACCATCTTTGTCTTTTTGACTTTAGTTGCTTTAAATCCACATGTATCTGAAAATAAGATTTGCAACTCCTCTTTCCTTCTGAATTCCATTTGCCTGAAAAATTGTCTTCCAACCCTTGACTCAGAGTTTTAATTTGTCTTTTGAAGCCAGGTGTGTTTCTTGCAGACAGCAAATAGATGGCTTGTGTTTTTTAATCCAGTCATCCAATCTATGTCTCTTCAGTGGAGAATTCAAGCCATTAACATTTATTGACATAATTGATAAGTGTGGTAGTATTTTATTCATCTTATTTGTGAGAGTCCACTGCATAGTTTTATCTTTTGCATCAGTGTGGAAGTTAGGTTCTGTCCTTAATTTCTGAGTTCTTACTTTGCTTCTGATCCATTGTGATGGTCAGTGTGTAAAACAGGTTGAAGTATTTCCTATAGAGCTGGCCTTGTTGTGGCGAATTTCCTCAATGTTTGTATATCTGTGAATGATTTGATTTCTCCATCAAAAGGTCTTGGTAACCTATACTGTCCTATGCTTTTGTTCATTAGTGGTCTCTTTTAGGACCATTTTTGCCTACATCTTTCTCATGACAAAAATATTCAATGAATATTTTTTCTGTTTGTCTATTGGTGTTTACTTGGTCTGCTATGCTTCTCACAGTCAACTGATGATTTTGACACACAATTCAACACATTTTTGCAATGTTATCATCAGTTCTGCTTGTTACTGTAGACATGACTTTTTTCATCAATGAAGCTTTCTCTCCTCTCAGGAAAACATTTAATCCTTTTGCACACTGCTGTTTTCTTCATGGCATTATCCCCATAAACATGGACTTTTGGAGAGGGGAGATAATGTTTTTGGCAGTGTTATCCCTGGTGATGAAACTGTGGGTGTACCAATACAACCTTCAAGCAGAGCATCAAGTGCACAAGGGAAGTCAGCCAATTCTCCACAGCCAAAAAAATCTCTGTTCATCCAATTCAAGAGTCAAAATGATGTTACTAATATTTTCTGAATCAGAATAATTATTTCTTATGAATTTGTACCAATTGGACAAATAGTTAACCAAGTTTATAATTTGAAAGTTCTGAAACGGCTGGGTGTAAAAGACATTTTAAAAATCCTAAATTTTTGCTAAGAATTCATGTCTCTGGCATCACGACAATGTATCAACTCACATGGCACTGTTGGTAAGGGATTTTTTAACAAGTAAACAAATAACACCTTCCTACTCACATGATATAGCCCTCAATTACTTTTTTCTTTACCCAAAGATAAAGGAAATATTGAAATAAAAACGTTTTGATGATATTCACAATACTGAGGGTGATACAACAACAGGTGTGATGGTCATTCTAGAAAAAGAGCTTCAAAATTGCTTTGAATGGTGGACTAGGTTCTGGTGTCAGTGTATAGCTCTCCAAAGGAAGTACTTTGAAGGTGACTGTAGTGTTATTCAGCAATGAGGTATGTAGCACTTTTTCTAGGATGAATCTGTGAACTTAATTGTCAGACCTTCTATTCTTTTTTTCCTTATGATTAAAATCTTACCTTTCGAACGGAGGGACAAGCCTAGTTAAAGGAAAACAAAAAGCAAGTAGAAAACATTAAGCTTTTTGTTGAGGAGTAAGTAGCCATGAAATCAAAGAGTGGATCTGTCGTGACAGTTCTGAGAAGACAATGGCTAGTTTAAGCCTTTGCCTGACCAATTGTCCCATCCCTTCTTCTTGCATTGATGATAGAGCTGGTACAAAAGTTGGAGCAAATACCTTGTTACTACAAAGAGGAAAGCATAGTGCAAAAGTCATTTTTATAAGAATAATAGGAAGAAATCTTCCCATAAAGATACTAACCCAATCATGGGGGACCTACCCTCTGAACCTTATCTAATTCTATTTACCTCCCAATGGATCCAACTCTAAATACCATCACATTGAGAATGAAAGCTTCAACATACGAATTTGGGGTAGACATAAAGATTCACTCCATAGCCATAACATTAATAGATTTCACTGAATAAAATAAGAATTTGTACTGACATGAAAAATAAAAGCTAAGTAAGGGGGCTCATGCCTGTAATCCTACTATTTGGGAGGCCAAAGGGGGAGGATTGTTGGAAGTTAGTATTAATAATTTGAAGTCAGCCTGGGCAACATAGCAAGATCCAGCTCTTAAAAAAAAAAAAAAAAAAAAACTTGTCCAGGTGTGGTGACACATGCCAGTAGCCCCACTTACAGGTTTAGAGGTGCAGTTTGAGGCCAGGAGCTCAAGGTTGCAGTGAACATGATTGTGCTGCTGCACATCAGCCCGCATGAGAGAGTGAGATTCTGTCTTTAAAATATGCAATCAGTGTAACCTAATTCTTTGTACTCTCAATGAACCCAAACAATAAAAAAGAAATAATAAAGCAAAATTAAATTAAAAAATTTAATTTAATAAAATTTAATAGTTTTTTTTTAATTGTATGAGGAATGGGATATTTATATAGTCTCAAATATTTCCCCACAAAATACTATTTTCCAAGGGAAAAAAAGACTTGCATCATGGTAGAGGAGGTTAGCAGACACCAGCTTCAACTAGACACCAGCTTCAACTGAGGTTAGCACTGTAGTAATGGAACAGAATGAAATCACGTGCTACCTGAAAGAATGGAATGCAAAGCTCCGCATCTCTTCTGTGACAAATGCTGCCAAAGATGTATAGCTTGAAATCCTGAGGAAACAGCAGATGAATACAAATTTAGAAACACTCTAGAAAGTAATTAGAATCTTTCAAAGTGTCAAGGTCATGAAGCCAAAGAAAGACAACAAACTATTCCAAATGGAAATTTTACAAAGAACTAAAACTAATATAATGCTTGATTCTGAGATGGATCTCTTTACTAGAAAGGCCATTATTGACCAACTGATCAAACTTGAATGGGGTCTGTATATTAGACAGTGGAAACATATCAATCTTAACTTCCTAACATAGTAAGTTGTGCTGTGGTTAAACAGGAGATTGTCCCCAATTGTACAAAATTTGTACCAAAGCATTCAAAGTGAGGTGGTAATTAGATCTGCAATCAACCCTCAAATGGTTCAAGAAAAGAAAAGCTATTTATATTGCATTTGTAAGTTTTCTCTAAGTTTGAGATTTTTTTCAAAATAAAGATATATCATTTTAAAAACAATGACTAAAAAGAAAGACAGAAGAAGCATCATAGAGTAGTTGAAAGGCTGTATCTATCCTGGATTGACTACTTCCAGTTTTATTTTCTATATGAGGAAATCAATTGGTTTAATCCACTGTTTTATTTTTCACTTTCTCATGATCAAATACAATCCCTAATTTATCTTTTTACAAAGTTGAATTGTAGGTCATATACAATATAGTAGTGCAATAGGTAAAATGTCTGAAAATTGTGGGTGTAAAAGATAATACTTTAAGAATTAACCAAGTTCTACCCTCCTTTTCTTTCTCCTTTATACCACATACTTTCTTTCCACGCAGAAATTGAGACCCTGGTATCAACAGACCAAGAAATACAGGATAAAGTGGAAAGAAAAGATAATGTTTATTAATTTCAAAATCTTAAGCACTAAGCTATGAATTTATATTTGAACGCATGTATAATAAGTGAGATCAAAACTTTAAAGAACAGTGAGCTTTTTATTTGTTTAGTTTTTGTTTTTGAAGAGACGTTTTATAAAGCTCAGAGTGCATAAACCTATAGGTCTCTGGAGGTGTGTGAGCCCTCACCTTCATGCCAATTTTATAAAACTTCCTCCCCACAAGTAATCTGCTTTAAATTCCATGATAATTTGGGGGAATCTCAGAACAAAAAGAATCTGTTGTGCTGAATATAGCTGCTGAGTGGAGGAAGTCAGCTAGTCCCCAGAAAAGTAACAAATGAGGGGCACATAATTATAGACAGGACTTCAGACAATCTCACAGTTCTCTATAACCCAATATGGCAAAAATACATGTAAAAAGATTCCCTCTAAAACTGTTTAAAAGGAAATTGAGAGAGATATAAAACTTTGCTGATGAAAATGAGAACAGTTCACTACAGTCCTGCAGCTCCTATCGAGGATATTCGTGAGACCCAGTGAGAATGAAGACACATGAATGGATCACACTTCATTGACTGGTGACATATTCAAGGACCAGATAACACCTAACAATACAAGTCTTTAAGGACTTAAAACCAAACTTAGGAAAAAAGAGGAGGATAGGGCATCTTTCTGGTTGTGTAAAAATTTAAAACACAACTTTCTCTATGAACCTGAAAAAACTCTCCAGATTATCTCTAACCCAGCCTAATATCAATTATCCATCATCAAGGTAATAGAAAGTAAATGTAGTTATATAAATACAAATTGCATTTAGTTATAGAAAGATACTGATTTAGGCCTTTCTGGATTAAAATACTTATTGACTATATAAACCCTGCAAAAATATACAATGTCATAGAGCAACAGTCTCAAATAAAAATACAACTATATTCACCTTAAAATTCAATCATACTTGGCAGACAGATAGAATAAACTCACAAGAGTCTCACCAGGTTTTGCTTAAAATGTGATGGCAGTAACAGCATAGTTTTAGAAATTTTCTAAATTCTTTTCTATAAAAAATATTTCCCATAATATAAAATTGAAACTAGGTGACAAGCTATTCCAACAAACCCTACAAAATAAGAAGATAGCAACAAATGGCAATAACTACAAGATCTGTGTGCATGAGCATATGTAAAGGAGAAAAGCAAATAGTAGGTTTTCTTAAAAGACTGAAAACTCAAAAATTAACAACATATTCTTGATTGATAGCTTAAGAATGTAATTTGAGAACAGCTAACACATGTGGAAAACAGATAAATGGAAAGATTAAGAGTTGACCCCTATGAATTGTAAAAACTAAGCAGCAAAATCTCACCATTACAGACAAAACCCACACTGAGAAGAAACTGCTGGATGGAGAATCAACAATGAGTAGAACAAACACAACAAACATTAGAAAAGAAAGAAAGAAAAAAAAAATCCAGATAAAAGTGTGGGAAAGAAACAGATTCAAAAAATCAGCAAAAATAAGCCATCATCCTTTTTGGAACTTCACCCAAAAAATTAAAAACAAAGCTCAACCACATTTTTCTCCTAAGATTTTGGAAACACTAATTTTACATTTAAAAATGCAATGGTCAGGTGGTGCCTATGGCTCAGTGGGTAGGGCATGGGCCCCATATACTGAGGGTGGTGGGTTCAAATCCGGCCCAGCACAACTGCAACAAAAAAATAGCTGGGCATTATGGCAGGTTCCTGTAGTCCCAGCTACTCGGGAGGCTGAGGTAAGGGAATCACCTAAGCCCAGGAGTTGGAGGTTGCTGTGAGCTATGTGATGCCACAGCACTCTACCATGGGCAATAAAGTGTATCTGTCTCTACAAAAAAAAAAAAAAGTGATGGTCAAATTTCAAAGAAAGATAGCATTAAAAGTAAGAAACAATAACCAATAACATCACAACATCATGACAGAAATGCCTCCCTACCAAATATATTAGGTCTATAATCTAACATCTCAAAATGAGATAATATATATTATGAATATGATAGAATTATATTAAAATCATCCTAAATAATGATTAGAAAAACACATAAATTGATAGAATTTCAGAAAGAATTAGAATTTTTAAAAATCGTATTGAAATGAAGGCCAAATTAGAAGGAATTCAGGAGTAAATAAACACCACAAATAATAACTAAAGAAAGAACAGAGATAAAATTGGGGACATTTTTAAGGTCAAGAATAAGTGAAAAAGGAGAAGAAAAGAATTTGTTTGAAAATGATAGTATAATACACAGGCCAAGAAGATCCCACACATGAAAGGGTCAGAAGGGATCAAACTTTCACTCTTCACAGATGATATGATTGTGTATCTGGAAAACACCAGGGATTCTACTACAAAACTCTTAGAGGTGATCAAAGAATACAGCAGCATCTCAGGTTACAAAATCAACATTCATAAATCAATAGCCTTTCTATATACCAACAATAGTCAAGCTGAAAAAAACAGTTAAGGACTCTATTCCACTCACAGTAGTGCCAAAGAAGATGAAATATTTGGGAGTTTATCTAACAAAGAACGTGAAAGATTTCTACAAAGAGAACTATGAAACTATAAGAAAAGAAATAACTGAAAATGTAAACAAATGGAAAAACATACCATGCTCATGGCTGGGAAGAATCAACATAGTTAAAATGTCCATACTACCCAAAGCAATGTAAAATTGTAATGCAATCCCATTAAAGCTCCACTGTCATACTTTAAAGATCTTGAAAAAATAATACTTTGTTTTATATGGAAACAGAAAAAAACTTGAATAGCCAAAACATTACTCAGAAATAAAAACAAAGCAGGAGTAATCACGCTACCAGACCTGAGACTATACTATACTATAAATCAATAGTGATCAAAACAGCATGGTACTGGCACAAAAACAGAGAAGTAGATGTCTAATACAGAATAGAGAACCAAGAGATGAACCCAGTTACTTACCATTAATTGATCTTTGACAAGCCAATTAAAAACATTCAGTGGGGATAAGATTCCCTATTTAACAAATGGTGCTGGGTGAACTGGCTGGCAACCTGTAAAAGACTGAAACTGGACCCACACCTTTCACCATTAACTAAGATAGACTCTCACTGGATAAAAGATTTAAATTTAAGGCATGAAACTATAAAAAATACTAGAAGAGAGTGCAGGGAAAACCCTTGAAGAAATCGGTCTGGACGAGTATTTTATGAGGAGGACTCCCC